>JAQQZZ010079467.1:0-17961 GCA_030265115.1 Mopalia vespertina
TATTATTTGAATGGTGTTTGTTGATTGTGCGTGCATGTATCCGTTGGTCATGTAAAAATATGCAGTCGGGAAACTTCGGTATGTCGGCGGAAATCTTCGGCTTTTACAGACCAGAAATGAGAAGCAGCTCTGTGATTGGTCAATTTAAGAAACCAGTCGACATAATAGGGGGAGTGATTGCGTTAGATCTCAATATAGCGACAAACGAAACACGGGGAGCGTTTTTGAGATCTGATTTTAATTAGATTGCGTTTCACTTAGGGTTAATTCACTCATATGACGCAGAGTGATTCTTTGGAGACCTTATATTTATTCCACTGTCCTTTGGTGGATATGTGACATCTTCAGCACTCAGAACATAATAACCAGGGACCGGTTGCTCGAAGTGCTATTAAATGTAATCCTCTGTTAGATGACGACTAGCCATGTTGAAGGTCTATATCTAATCTGCTATAAGCGATTCAATCTGTTGTTAGCGACTATATAGTCTTTCGAGCAACTGGCTTCAGGGGCTAGCCTCAAATATCAGATTCAATCGTTTATAGTGCATTAGTGATAGACCTTCAACATGCCATGTCGGCATCTAATAGAGGATTACATTTAATAGCACCTTGGTGTCCAAGGACCACGAATGAGCAACGCTACGTCCGAACTACTGTTCAAGGTGTCTTGACGGAAGTCAAAATTGTTAATGCTATATTCTGCGCTGTCAATGTTATCGGGATCACCAATTCCGATTATCATAATTAATTAAACGTTAACTCATCTGGTTAATATCTAGCTGAATAAATTGCAAAGCGATTTAATATTAAAATGTACACAATCGTGTTTTATTGAGCATATATAACAGTACTGAACGGGCTGAAGTATATTCTGCCACCGGGGGTATTATGTAACAGTTCTTATTGAGGATTTTCTTACGATATGTTAACTACAGGTAATATGAATATATGATCATATTCCTCAGATACCTTGTTTAATGAGCACATTTGAATACAAAGATAGAGTATATGAGTAACAGACCGGTTTGATGGTATTCTGGGCAGCAGGGTTAATTCACTATGAGAATTGAACTCGACACGCCAGGCCCTTGCTGATCGCATACCTTCGATTCAACTTTGTGTTAGTCCTACAGCATACTGGGGAGTGGGTCAAACAGCGGTCATAACATGCACTCCAGCCGGACACACCTAATATAGTCTAGCTATGGTTTACAATTATTATACAGAACTTATTAATATTCCCATTTGCTGTATATATTAATCAAAGCTGTCGATTATTAAAATATTCCATTTGACATTGTGCTGTGTATGACCGACCTTACACGCAATTGATCTCTATATATTCAAATATATATTCGGGTATTATGAGTAGGCAAGCACACGTCGCCTCTAAGCTATACTATCTGCTTATGTTGACAGTACGAAAGTTGAAATTATTAACAAAACACCTTTTGTCGATTATCATTGTCAGCCTTCCATTGTCTAATTACTATATATTTCTATCGATATGAACAAAAGGTAAAAATTTTGAATAGATTTAAAACTAATATTACTGAGATTGAAGTTATGATAACTATTTTATGAACAGTTTAATGGTTTAATACGATAGGGGTTGGTTATTACCACGTCTGCATACCTGCTTAACTGATGAATAAACATGCATTACTGTACATACACTGAACATATTTACATTTCTCATCACAGTTATCCTACCAGTATGTTCAAAAAGCATACACATACATGTATACGGAATAAAACCTTTTGTTTCTGGAATTGCCAGGTCAGTGTTTGCTCAAAATTAACATTTAATAAAATTATTAAAATAATAACACCTTTCAAATGTTTACATTTGTACTACAGGAAGCATTGTCAAAGGTGTTAAGATATGCATTGTTTTTTTCTTTTAAAGTTTTCACTGGAGCATTGTTGTCTATATGTTACAGACATTGCAAGTATTTTGAAAAGTTAAATAGCACTCCCAAGATTGAAATATGATCGAATGTTCGACATAGCACTATTTTGATAATATTGTATTTCATTTACTTTCTGCGAAAAGAACAAGACACTCCAACTTCGTTCACTGTGATCTACTTACACACCTAACTCGTCTAAAGTATGGCATCTGAACTATAAATAAAATATGCCCAAATGTTAAACATCATGGTAAAGATATTGTGAAGAAACAAGACAGTTCACAGATACCTTTTAAAACCAAGAATTGTTCAATCTTACAGTATAGTCACTTATTCCAGTCTGGGATAAAATGTTCAAGGAAGACACATTATTGGTGCACGAGTCTAGCAACTATAACACAGGAACCACACTCCTACGTATATCAGTCAAGTGAAAAGTAATATATGACCACTGGGAATATCACACACCTGTTTCTGGAGCAGTTTCCGGTTTCTCAAAGTAGGTTTGCAATTTCACCACCTATTTGATCACATTAAATTATTAGAACTAAATGCTTTTCGCTCTTAATAGCAAATCCTAGAAAGCATGTGGAGTGGTAACGCCACATAGCAATTCTGTTGATCACAAATACGTGTACACAAACTGAAGAATAGATTTCTACTCGGCAAAAATAGAACCTTTCAATGTGATTCGGATGGACGAATCAGTATACACACCGAACACAAGAGAACACATGTTCTGGCAAGAAACCATATAGAATTGATAGAAGTCCCATGAAGTTCGCCAAAAGTCCAGCAGCAGCAGCAGCATTAATATCACCTTGTGAATGGAAGCCTTTACTCCCAGCACCAGACTTATCACGAATATACACAGCGCTTATTATCACACAAGCTGGTACCTGCTAATCAATATAACATATCCGCGTTAGACAATGAAGGTAATGAGTCTGATCGTTCCCGATGTTGCGTCTCATATCTTACTTCATCTCTTTCTACTGCTTTGTCATCCTTCTCAGCTACACTTAACAAGCGAGAGAACAGTTTAAGAGTGTCTTTGCTACTAAGTACAGCTTCGTTGGCTTCTTCATAACCTGTGGATGACGAGCCAATCATCTTCCGCGGTGTTGTTTCCATAACGTGTTCGTACAACCGTCTTCTCTGATCATTGGCCTTTAAGTCTATCTCAATGTTTCTGGTGACAATAGCTTGGCTCTTTCGCCATACATTGAACTCATAATCCACCGGAATGATTCTCTCCGCCGTTACTTTGATGGTGATCAAAGCTTTGCCCTCTTTCAACATCAGGTCAATATGCTCGGAGACAGAATCGAAGTTTGTTGTATCCATGGCATCCGATTTGCTACCGTCCGCGTGGATAAACTTAATGTCGCCATAGATCTCTTCGTTGTGATGTTCCACGTCGATGTGCTGGGTGATGTCCTTAGAATCAATCTGGGCCAGTTTAGACAAGAGGAGCTGGCTGAGGTTCTGTTTCTTCTTGTTTGGGGCGGACTTGACGGCGGCCTGCCTCGTATTCTGAATGATGTCCTCGAAACCGTCTCCGAAATCTCCCTCTGCATAAGGAACATCAAGATCATGACTATCATAGTGATGACGGATATGAGTAGGGCTAAATGGTTGTCTGTATCGAATGTTAGATTGTTCGCCTCTATAAGCGTCCACCTCATCCCTAGAAAGCACGGTACCACGGTCATGCAGAGGAGCTGTTGTATACAGACGGGTTAGGAATGGGATTATATAAGACATAGAAAGCATCATGCAACATGCAGCATAAACATATATCTAAATCACCTCATATAATGTACTGAATACAGCTAAAATATATCATATCTACTACAAACAATTATAATGTATCTGAGTTTTGTAGTTTATCTTCCCTCTGTACAGACTATGATCAATAGAATAAAGTTTGTGACACACAAGGATGCAAAATGGGCAATGTTTTAGTGAAAAAATAAATTCACTTTAAATACAAAAAAATGTGCTGTGATTTTACATCCTTGTGTATGTTTGAATTGGTTGATAACAACAGACAGGACCTGTGTCCATTTACTACGTTTGTCATTGTGAAACATATTTCATTAGGATTTCAGCTATATCTACAAATTTAAATCACCAGTAAACTTTATCAACCCACAAGAGTTAGTTTTAATTCGAGAAAATTAGTATTAATCGAACAGGTGCGTGCTGTGGCGTCTGATATATGGGTATAACCCGGGGGTGGGGGATAATTATGCTTAATGAACTACAAATATGAGACAATATAAATACATTATACGGTCTTCACTGAGTAAGAGAAGGGGGCATGTGAGACTTTATCTGTTTAAACTCGCTATCAGCACACCCCTGTAAACGATTGCAAACTATGCACACAACAGAAACATGAAAATATATCTACGAAAAAGACACCAATGTGCCTGACTTTGTTAATATGTTAGTAGTATTTGGTATATACATTAGCTATTAGTTAGCCTCTATGTTATAAATAACAAATGAGAACAAGTTAGCTATTTGCGAGGCATTCTAAATCATAAGCACATTCCTTCTATCATGCACATTCACTCAATACACTGACAAATGCTCTACATATTCATATAATCATTGTATAAATTCAGGAGGACATGAATGGGGTGATAGTCTAGGCAATACAAGACACTCGTCCATGAGATCAGCAATTTACTGACCTATCAATGAAATATTAAAGAGACCATGGCAAACCCAGTCCCTTCTAAAATATGTCATCTTTCTGGTTTTCATTTCACGATTTGTAAAGCTGTTATGTTTATAATAAAAGATTTGATGTTAAAACCCCCAGGCAACAAGAAAAAGCTTTGAAAACTGTCTACACAATGTACAGTAATTTAAATTCAGCATATTTGAAGATGGGAAAAGATATTTTGTACGTAATCTGGGAAAAAATTAAGTTTTATTTTGCAGCATTTATATTCAGTTTGCAATACGTTATGACTGGTGTACAGACCAGTTAGATATGTCCAGGTCAATCCGTTTAAAATGTTAAATCTTACGCATTACTTTGTTAAGAAATATGTGACTAAAAGTTTGAACACATATAGGTCTAGTTTTTGTTTGCATAATTGTTATCAAGTATGTCTTACTATTTAGTTCATATGCAAGCAGTATATGTTGATTTTGGGAATTATGAACAACTGCAGTATAGCTTTTCAGTTTTTTTAATGTCTACAGCATATGGGCCTAAAATTGTTTTCAGGACTATGCAGGTAAAATTAAAGAGTATCGTTTAGAAATTATCTCAATTTGGTGAAGTGTACAGGATATAAACATTTTGAAACATAGAAAACGCTAAAATGATTGCAAGTTAAATATAGTGGGTAAGTAAAGTGGTGATTTGACTATATTAGTTTCGCCTGAGTGACTCCCCCGCACTACACATGCACACCTGATATTCACACCTGTCCCAAATAGGTGTCAATCTAAATACAGTTTGTTTTCAGCTACACCTATTGAAAGGATATAAACTAGCACAGGAATGTCTTCTGAAGACGTTACATTTTATAACCGAGAGGTAGATTGATGACCCAGAGGAAGTTGTACAGCCACCCCCCCCTCCCCCCCCCCCTCTCCCTCTCTCTCTTACCAGATAAAACTTACTGCCCTTACAAAATAAAAAAACAGTTTGACACTCATAGATTCGACAGAAACACATAGACGAGAACAAATAAACATATAGAAATATTTAACAGGAGAACCTTTCGAAATGTGTATTTGCTGTGTTCAAATAGAGCTGTTTATGTATTTAACCCCAGCCTAGTTTTATATAACTATAATTACATAGTTTACATGGGACCAGAACAAATAAGATCTTCAGCATCAAAACAGGACTTTAAATCGTGCTTAGTCTAAATTTAAAGCTACACAACAACTCCGTCATCTTACTTTTTTCTTCTCTTTATTTGCTTAACAGGTTATGCCTGTCTCAGCTAACCTCACCTACTGCTTCATTAACAAGTCTAACCATGGACACTGTTGTCAAACTGGTGCAAGTTCCCCTAGACACAAATTGAGAGAATCCATCTGTCAAATGTTTTTTGTTTTACACAAATATATAACATATTCAGGCTTTACCACATACACCACACCACACACAAGTTGAGGAAAAAATGCATAAAAACAACAACAGACCAACAACAAATAAAAAGGAATACAGGGTGGTAGAACAGGTTTGTAAATCTTGAGGCTAAGGAAGCTTCTAGAAATAATACTAACCCAGTCACCAACTGACTGCTGAAGAAAAGCTTATATCTTATATGGCTGTAAGTGAACATATAGAGGATTAGTAACAAGATTAGTCATAAAACATTCGACAATAATTATATATAAATATACATTGGGCTATATATAGAGAGAGACACATGATGAACCGCTTGTAGTCTGATGTTAAGAAGCAGGACTGCAAATATACGTTACAAGATTGAGCTATATTAAGCCTGTGAAAGTTAAGTGAAAATATATTTTGAATATCGATTACACATAAACCCTCACCATAGCAAGTGAATAAAACTCACCTTTTATTCTCTGACTTCTCTGTTCAATCGTTTCACTCTCAAACTTCTTGTATATGTCCGGGTCACTTTGGTACAGGGGATTTTCTTTATTCATCGTAAATGAATTGTCAAACACATTGATGTTGTCATCCAAGGTCAAAGAATCGCCCTCTTCCAAATCAATGTCCATGGAGTTTCGGATCACAAACTGTCCACGGACAACTTTCAAATCCGATCCGGATTTCTGTTCCACTTTGTGTGGTTCCTGGCTCTGTTCGTAACTCATAGTCGTAAATTTCTCGTGTAAAGATTCCCTAACGGCTTTGGCTCTGTCTTCCCGCACGGGTCGAATGTGTTCCTCTCGAATTGGAATCTGTCGTTCTTGTCGAATGGTGGTCGTCTTGGTCTGAGATGGTACTACATATTCGAAATTGTCTGTATCCTTATATTCTTCATAAGTTGTGTAAGTTGTGTGTTTTTCTGATCTGCGCTGTTGTGTTGTTTCACGAGGTGCTTCCTTGGTAGCGTAAACCACCTCCTCTTTCACAGGGTTAAGTTGAGACCGGTACCTGATGTCGTCATCTGAACTGATTACCTCGGTGGTTGAGTTCACCTTGGGCTCCTTGACATTCAGCTTCCTATTAAGGATGGTGATGGTGCTGACGTAGGGCGAGTTGGGGCTCCTCATCTCAGGGGATGCGTGAGTTTCTGACGAGTTGTTGAATTGTAACATTTTCTCTGATCGAAAACTGCGATCGGCTGGGTAATCCACCATATCCCTTATTGAATCCATACTTGCACTCCGTTTTAATTCCATTCTCTCCGATTTATTTGTCACATATTTTGTCTCGTGCATAGATGGAATTGTCATGGCGACAGGTTCATTAGTAAGAGGAATTGACATAACTGCGGGTACATCTGGGTCGGGTCTTCTGCCACCAGCTTTAGAAATATTAATTGTTGATCGATGTGAGCCACTGGTTCGGCTATCGCTGTAAAAACTTTCATCTGTATCGCTGTGTCTGCCACCTCTTTGTTTATCACCCTTGACCACGACATGATAAGGCGAAGACCGTGATCCACGAACATATAACTCATTATCTGAATCAGCAGGTCGAATAATTTGCTCATCTGTTTTAACAACGCGATGTTTTTTCACATGCATTTTTGGTTTGTAAGCATAAGTTGTTGATACAGGACTGGCACTTCTTTTGCGATTAAAACTCTCGTCAAAACTGACCGTCGTAACATGCTTGTCTTCTGGGGTCGGGGATCCGGTGGGGGATATTGAAGAGAACGAAGACGACAATTGATGGCGGGTGGGAGAGTGGGATTTACTGTCAATGTAAATTTCCTTTGAGGAATTTCTTGTGTCGTGTTTGCTGTGCGGAGAAACATATACAATTTTATCGCCGTCTTGGTACATTGGGTTGTTTCGTTTAACTTCGTAATGTTCGTAGAAAACATTTTCAGATTTATAACCGCGAGGGTGAGGTCTGTTCAGGTCGTGGGTAAGATGAAGTTGATCTGACTTCGCATTACTCACCACAGTGCCCTTTTTATGGCCGTGATCAGACATGGATGATTCGGAAGAAGACCGTGCTCTGTAAGGTTTATCGGTGTTACGCGGGGTGCTGTAAATTTCTTGGTTATGAGCAGTGGATTTTAAATTCTTGGCACCTTCTAGATGGACAACATTTGTTAAACTTGGGTGCTGGTTAGAGGAAAAATCGTATAAAACAGTGGAAACTTTACCTGATTTTGGTGCTCGTCGCTTTACACCTTCATCGTCTGAAGAATTATCGTCAGAACTAACTGAGTGGCCCTTATGGTGCTTCTTTTCTTTATTTACCAGTCGTATTTTCTCCGTTCTGACTTTTCCAGAATGTGATCCTGAACTGTCCACGTAATAAGTAGTTTCAGGTGATTGAACTCTTTCCTGTCCCCTAGGCGTGCCAGATCTCTCATAAGTAGAGGTTCTATCTGAATCGGACCGTCCTAAACTGGAAGGCGGGTGAAAAACAATAGGCCTGTCTGAAGGCTGGCCATTCTGGAGAAGAATTGTGCGCTGGCTTTGATTGGGTTCTACAGACATGTGTACTGTTGAGTTATGGGGGACATCTTCCACAGTCCTTTCCTCCTTGTACCGTCGGATGATGTGGGACGAACCCTGTCCTTTACTCTCTCGGTCTAACATAGCCTCTCTACTAGTGACGTCTACTTCATTAACTTGATTGTTACGAGAAGACGACTTGTTTTCTTTGCCTGACGTGGTCACGTGATACGAGAAAGCATCCCCAACCATACCTGGGATTGGTCGATGAGGCTGCTGTGTGTCTCTCTCCAGTGACTTAATCAAGTATTGAACATCTTGTGAAGATCGGTTTTCTTGATCAGGGCGAAAGTGCGTGTCTCGATTCGTTTTACCGCTGTGATACACGCGAGTGTTGGAGGAGTTCTTCACGTGATTTGGCATTATATCAACACTTGAATGAATCCGATCGTCAGAGATATACCCAACGTTAACCTGTTCCGTACGTCGATTATTGTCGATTTGTCTGTTTTCGATTCTATGATGAGTTTTAGAGCCGGGCATTTCATGAGACCTGCTGTTTTCTGAGGTACTGGAGTGTGAGGAGAGACTCGAGATGCTTATATTGTCTGAAGCTTGAGGCTTTCCTGATACCAAACGAGATGTCATATCAACATGTCGCCTATCCCTCCGGCTAGATTCAGGACCTGTCGAGTGGGTTTTGATTCGTATAATGTTAGACTGCTGTGGGTATCCCACACGATCAGATGTAATGTGATTGCCATTTGTACCATTGTGTTTTTGTGATGACGTATACGTTGTGTTTGTCACTTTTTCACTTCGCGTATGTTCTGATCGTTTACCGCCACTATCTTTGCTATCAGTTACATCAATGGATGTGCGATAATTAGGCGATGAATTGTCTATTAAATAGGCTTTAGAAGACGTTTGACTCACCTCCACCGGTCGCCTTTCAATTTTAATAGGAACACGTTCCGAGGCTTTAGCTGTTCCTATATATGTATCTGGCAAAGGCTCAAATTGCTGGGGGTATGATTCAAGAGGTACGCTTTCCTTCGTTTCTACCTGGTGAATAGTTTCTACACGAGCTTCTGTCCCTTCCCGATCGTAGTTGCTAGGAGAGCTCATATTAAAATGAAAAAAATCCTGTTCGCCATGATTGTCAGCGAGGTAATCTCGGCTGCTATGCGAGCCTCGCCTTTCATCAACTGCTGTCGGTGACACTAGTATGTCCTCCTCAACGTAAAGGTCTTTTCTTTGCGGTGTAGATCTACCACTGCGGTTATAATCACCCGTCGTACGTTCTTTCCCGGTCAATAAGTACGCCATGTTTCCTTTTTTGTTTTTATTTTCTCCAGTGATGTATCTACGAGATGGAGTTGTCAAATATCTCTGATCACTTGTCAAACTAACATCTTCAACAGAATTGTCATAAAATAAACTGTGCCTGTTGTCCTTCACTGATCGTTCATGCTTACGAGGCTCGGGCTGGGAAGTAAAATTAGACGGGAATGCGCTTTCCGATAGTTTTTCACGACTTGTAACAAATTCCTCAGTCTTGTCCCACTCTGTCGTGACGTCGTCTTTAACATACACAGGTTGACTTGATGAGGAGCCCGTCACGTGATCCGACCTGTCCTCTTTTTTTACAATATTGATATTGTAGCCGTGAAGTTGTTTGGCAGGTTTTTCGTTGTCGCCTAAAGCAGAGGTAAATAGACTATAATCTAGATGTACAGAGTTTAAAGTCGGACTGGCTGAGCTCCCCTGGACCGTGTCGCCGTCAGCCAAATTCGATTCATTCTGGAGTGTTTGTTGTTGAAAAGCCCAGTTAATGGAGTGTAGTTCTGAATCCGATCTGTTCTGTAATTCGCTATTAACATAACCGTCAGATTGGCCTTCTCTCGAATCTGTGACATCTAGCTTGTCAGGCTCGTGGAGGAATGTTTTTGTTGATTGCACGCTTTCGTTTGTCGCTATGTTTCCCTCATTTGAAGATCGGTCAAAAAATCTCTCCCTATAAGACGGAAAGTTCTTATTTTGTTGGCCACGCTCAGTCACATCTATGTCAGACACAACACGTTCGACAAATGTCCTCTCAGACATCACACGCTCAGGGATTTCATGACTAGATCTGGGAATAGGCACTAAAAACTCCTCATGCGCGGAAGTATAGGTCTCATCTGACATGGACGAGTTTAAACTTCGATCGCAGTAATTGTCGTCAGGTTTATTCACACGTTCGTTATAATAATCAAATGTATTTTGATTTTGGTTGTTATAATCAATTCCACTTGCTGGCAGGTCACGCTTGTTGTCATACTTTTCTGTTACGTCTACACGCCCACTGGTGTTGTTATAATAAGTCGAATTGATACCGACATATTTGTCTGTTAAATTTACACTGTCATGTTTTGTGTCATAATTCATTGTAGTGACTGTATCATGTCTATTGTTATAGTCTGTGTTAAAGACACGGTCACGATGTTTGTCATACTCAAATATATTTACACTGTCACGTTTAAGATTGTAATCGTCTGCGGACACCCTATCGTGTCTGTATGTCAAGTCTGTCCCTTTTTCTTCCTGACGGTTATTATCATTGTTTGTAACACTTAGCCGAAGTGTTTTCTCCGTCTCTGGCTGTAAGATCTCACTTAAGTTCTCCGGGTCTGAAAGATTACTTTCATTATCTGGCAGTGTGGTGATAGACACGAAGCTTTCGTCTTGTTCACTCTCTGAAAGGTCTTGGCTTTCACATGATGTGGACAATGGGTGTGACAAGTCGCTCTTAATTGTCGACATACTTTTAATCCCTGCATGACTAAAACGTTTTGAACCGTATGCATTGTCGTCTTGGATATTTTTCATTGAACTACTCGAAATTGCATCCCGAAAAGAACTTACGGTGGCACTATTCCGATCTCCATAATTCCCTGGCATATTGCCATTGCTAGTTCTGGCAAAAGTTTGCTTGTTTGATGTCAGAATGTCATGGTTGTCTCTATCTGTCCCAGTTATTGCCTGACCATAGCTGTCTCCCAAAACATCGCCCTTGTAAGTACGATTTGGCATAGATGTGCTGCCAATGATGGCATTGTGTGAGAAATACGGTTCGTATTGGGAACTAATCATTTGATCGGTGGCCTCTGTTGACATCTCATTGTTTAGCTTGGTTGTGTCGAATACTTTGTACTCATATGACTCTGTAATGACTTCATCCTCTTCGTCACTGGTAGTACTTTCTTTGCTTGTAACAGTCATGTCGTTATAGGAGACCTCAGTTGCGCCGCTAGATTTGACTTTATCATTTACATCAAGATGAATTGAGGGGATTGCAATAGTAGTATTATTGTCGGCATTGTCTTTCTCTACAATTGTCTTGTCCCTATATACAGTCTCCAAGACTCTCTTGTCGTTATTTGCAGTCTCCTCCATTCTCTCGTCTGTATTTACAGTCTCTATAAATCTGTCGCCGGCAATTACGGTGTCTACAATTTTGTTGTCGATAATTATGGTGTCTACAATTTTGTCGTCGGTTATTACGGTCTTTACAATTCTGTCGAAGGTATTGACTGTCTCATCTAATCTCTGATCGCTATTTACAGACTTATCAAATCTCTTGTCGGTGTTTACAGTCTCTTCTATTCGCTCGTCGGTAGCAGTTGTGAGCGGTGTTGGAGAGGTTGGTCTTAGATTGTAAGCTTTATAAGGCTTTTCATCCGTTTTTTCATCTTCAATATTCACTTGTTTATTTTTCTTGAAAATTTCATTTAAAACCAGTCCAAATGCAGCTTTTGGATTTTGCTGATCCATCGTCTTGACATTCAAAGGATGTTTCTTTTTATCAGACTTGGTTTCTTCTATATATTCAGTAACCTTAGGATTACGTATCATCTTAGAGAAATCTAACGACTTTTCAAGATGCTTAGCAAGTCCTTTTACATTCACAGTCTCCGAAAGTGTTTGGAAATCAGACCTTGATTTCATTGGACCCGTTTTAAGTCGTGACAAAAAACTCCCAGCAATGACAGGCGGCTTACTATTGACCCCTGGCTCTGATCGCGTGTAATGGGCGGTGGTGATGACAGTGGGCTCAGTTTTGTACTCCCTCTTCTGATCCCAGGCAATAGTCTCCGAACTGCTGATCTCTGCACCTATGGGAGACAATCGGCCTGTGGCGGCCGACTCTGATTTAATTGTTAATTGTTCGGACGGTGCTTGGGATTTGGATGTGTAAGAAATTTCAACGTTTGTGTCTTTTCCTCTCTGCATCTCGTCCTCTCCAATTGTCTCATAAACTCTACTGCTTTCTGATTCCGCCAAACTGGTCTTGTAGCTACGAACAATTTGTTCATTGTCATAAGCCTCGGAATAAACAGTGTGATTCTGTGAATCGTCTGAGATACTACTGTCTCGTGGGCTGTCAATTAGATCGCTTGGCAAAGGTGTAGCCTCATTGTTTAGATTTGTTTCAGCTCTCTCGTAAACAGCGTTAACAACAGGAGATATTTGTTTTATAGTTTCCTCCTCAGCGATAAAGTCAACTAGGCCATCACTTGTAACTTGGTCTTTGTTAACACCGCTTCCGGTGGGATCAAAATTCATATTCAAGCTTGTGTTAGTATGGTCAAGGACATCGACTGATGTGTTTTGCTCTTGGCTTGTTTTCAACAGAATTCCAGAATCACTTCCCACCTCATCCATTTCCTCGGCGACGGGATTCCAATGAACAATTTGTTCATTGTCATAAGCCTCGGAATAAACAACATGATTTTGTGCAATGTCTGAGATACTAATGTCTCGTGGGCTGTCAATTAGATCGCTTGGCACAGGTGTAGGCTCATTGTCCAGATTTGTTTCAGCTGTCTCGTATACAGCGTTAACGACAGGTGATATTTGTTTTATAGTTTCCTCCTCAGCGATTAAGTCAACTAGGCCATCACTTGTAGCTTGGTCCGTGTTAACACCACTTCCGGTGGGATCGAAATTCACATGTAAGCTTGTGTTAGCATGGTCAAGGACTTCGACTGATGTGTTTTGTTCTTGGCTTGTTTTCAACAGAATTCCAGAATCACTTCCGACCTCTTCCATTTCCTCGGTGACGGGATCCACTAGTCCGGCTCTTTGTTGGGAACTTTCGTCTTCGATTTTAGTTTGGGTTAATGTTTCAACGCGATGAATGTCGGAACTTTCTACTCGTCTATCTCCATTTACAGAGTTTCTGGCTTGGAGACGAGACAGTTCTAATAAGGTAAAGTCTTGACCGTTATTAGCCTGATAGGCAACGTCAGTTTTCGTACTCGTTATCGCTGAATTGTTAGACACGACATCTGCCTGTGTAGTAATAAGGCTGGACTCAAGGTGTGTGAATTCTTGTACTAAATCGGATTCCCCATTATGGTTTGTCGACGTATAACAATCTTGATTTTTGTGAACAACAACCTCCGCGTCGGAAGACAGATGGTCGCTAACACTTCTTTCCTCCATCGTAAAATCTTCCTCAAAACTGCTACTCATATTTGCCAGCATTTGATCAAATCGCCGGTGTGTATCATCGATATCTTCTTGGGACAGCTCGTCACTTTCTATTTTAACCTGTGAATCTGTTTGAACGAGACACTCCTCCGTTCTATTCATAGAAGGCTTTGAAAGGTCGCCATTTTGAGAATATACACCACTCTCATGCTTATATATTTCCTCACTATTATAAAGTGAATGCAATTCTGTATTTGCGCTCTTTATATTACTGCTGTCTATATTGGTATGTGAGTGAACAGGGGAATCCGGCTTGAAGTGTAGTTCAGTAGTCGCCTCAATAGAAATGTCTTTTGAGTTGAGATTGTCGAGCTGATCGAGCCGTTGTCCCGTCCCCGAGTTAAGCGAGTCTATTTCACTTGCCGTGTCCTCGTGCATACTGCCTGTTTGAGGAGTAGATGATACTAATTCTTTTAAATCAAAATATGTGTTATATTCGTCCATGTTTTTATGTTCTTCGCTAGTCCGTTTATTCACACTACGCCCTGGTTCTACTCTCAGTACTCCATGTCTGTCAGTGCTGGTGTCCGCTGAACTACCGTCTAACCCATTAGACACTGAATTAGACAGCTCAGTATTGTAAGTGTCACGGTTTTCTAATCTATTCATTTCTGCTTCCTGGCCTTCTGCTAAGTCAAGTAAAGCCTGAATTGCGTGGTCTTCGTCATTTATATTGAACTCGGCGGCGGACATGCCTTCCGCTTGTCGAATGGTTGAATCGGGTAGCGTCATTTCAGTCTCTGCTCGGACACAAGTGGGCAGATTAGATTGCCCTGAATACCCTGAAGTGGACGATCTGCTTAAAGAACTACCGGGTGATATACTTTCGTTATTATTTGAAACAACAGTACTTATTGTATTCTTATTAATGTCAGTTGTCCGGGTTTCTTCTCGTCTCTGTACAACGGTTTCTTGGTTCGAAAGGTTTGTGAGATGGCTCGATACATCTCCATTTAGCACGGCAAGCCTATCATCGGAAATGGAGCACTGGTTATGTACTGTCGTTTCGGGTTTTAGTGTCGACGTCGCTAGCGAATCATCGGCGAAAGAACTTCTTGACGAAACGAAATCCGCCTGAATTGTTTTGCTTTCAGTTTCTTTAGAACTAACTGGCGAATGGTTTTCGAAAAGATCGGCAGAAATTCCTTTATGTTCATTATGTCTCACCCGTATTCTATTTCTCCCGGGGGACTGAGGTGTCTGGTGACCCCGATGACCTCTTTGAAATTTGGGTTTGGGTTGAGATGTCTTATTGTTGTAATCATCGCTGGAGAATATTGTTTTCATTCCTGACGAGGACTCCACTCTCTTCAAGTTAGAAGACTGCACCCTTGATACCTCGTTTATCAGCTTTTTTTTCAACTCGGAGTCAACTTCTGAGGTCATGGTGGACTTTGATTCTGTCGTTTATTCAATTCAACTCGCAATCTGCAGAAACAACAAGAAAAAAAAACGATAAAAAGGATTCCAGGCATTAAATACGTATTACAACAGAATATTAACTTTCGTAGCGATACATTCTATAGAAAAGCGCTGACTGATTTGAACAATGTGTAATTTTGTTTACCAGATGTGAACAAAATGTAGAAACTAAATAAACTAATAAACAACATAGTTATTTAATAGCAATGAAGGAACGAAATTAATCAAATAATTTATTGTTTTTAAACAAATGTAAATATCGAATAAAAAAACGTTAATGTGTATCAACTATTAAAGATATGAAATCTGAACAATTTAACATATGGTCTGTTTCCCATCATCCAGGTAGACCTCAAGTATCTTCGCATCAGTAATCACTAATACAGACGGCCCACTAAGTGTGCATGTTAGAGGTAGCTCGTGAATTGTTACGTAGGTGGGCAAACTCGATGGATTGAGTGTTGGAGAGCAACAGGTAAATAAACTGTGTTTATTCCGTGGACGATCTATTGAAGGCCATCGACATTAAATATTTTATTTTAGTAGTTTGACCGATTTTGTTAAATACAATCGTCGACAATATCCAGTCCACACGCTCTTTTCTATAAAAATGTCATTTGTTCAAAAGAAAATGTTGCGGTACAAATTGATAGAAGGAATCGGACCTGTTAGACCTGTTGTTATTACTATTAATATGAACATACAATTCAGTGGTGCGAGGCGGGTGTATGGAAGGAAACTAGGTTTGTATGGAGAAATACCGGGGCTTCGGTGTAAAGATCTGGGTCTGACCCGTGCGTCCCACACACTCCCTATCGGAATGTGCTCACACTTCCATTTATTGTCATAATTTCTATTACACAGCCTACATTTTCAAACGTCTCACGTGTACTGGATAAATTATATAGAACTTGCACTTAATCAACTAAAAGCAAAATATGTACTGAAAAAGATGAGGTTTGATGAATAATGCTTATTTAGGGTTTTTGTAAAAATAGACCGACAAATCTATATGCTCCGAGCATTTGATGCAGGTGGGTGTCAAGCATCTCTAAAAGAACCGGATAAAGAATCGGCCAATTTACAGGATGTATAAATGGCTGTATACATCTTTGAAGATTACCTTGAAATTACAGGCGCGTATCTGGAGGCAAACAAAATTTTCTTTCTTTACAAAAAATATAACATTGCTCTAATGAAACCAATTGTGAGACGTTCAGATTGATTCATACCACATATAGTTTGATGGTTACCAATGCTATAACCCAACCTAAGGCATAATTGGTTCTTACAACATAGAGTTTAATGCTTTCCAATGCTATAACCCGGCCTAAGACTTAATTGATTCTTACCACATAGAGTTTGATGGTTACCAATGACCAAAGGCATAATTAATTCATACCACATAGAGTGTGATGGTAAACAATGCTATAACCCGACCAACGGCATAATTGATTCTTACCACATAGAGTTTGATGGTTACCAATGCTATAACCCGGCCTAACGCATAATTGATTCTTACCACATAGGGTGTGATGGTTACCAATGCTATAACCCGACCAACGGCATAATTGATTCTTACCACATATAGTTTGATGGTAACCAATGCTATAGCCCGGCCTAAGGCATAACTGATTCATACAACAAATAGTTTGATGGTTACCAATGCTATAACCCGGCTTAAGGCAAAATTGATTCTTACCACATAGAGTTTGATGGTTACCAATGCTATAACCCGGCCTAAGGCATAATTGATTCATACTACATAAAGTTTGATGGTTACCAATGCTGTAACCCGGCCTAAGGCATAATTTAAGAAACAGTACATGACAGGCAGGTTTAAAAAAAATACAAGTTAATCGGTAAAGTTTCCTTGCATCGAAAGAACAAGCTTGTAAGCTGAAATGATAAACAGAGGCACTCCCATCACATTCCAAACAGAACTATTATATAAATAAATATTTCTGTGAGGACAAACAACGTAAGTAGTTAAAAAAATAAAGCCAGACGGGTAACATTTTTCTGACAAATATGCGAAGCAAGCTATTGGCATTTTCAGCTTCACTAATTCAGGGAGATCCTGAATACAGGGAGTCGTCCAGACAAACATCAATCATATCGATCAGACGTTTAGTAAATATAAATGTTATGACAAATTATTACGCTTACAGTCGTTTTATGAAGAGAAATAAAGGCTTATTTATGTGACTCGTATGCTAAGGATAATAAATGAGTAACATATTTCCATCATTGTGAATTGTATCGACGTGATTTGTATCATTGTGATTTGTTCCAGTTGGCTTATTGTCGCTATGTTTTGTATCATTATGATTTGTGTCACTCTCATTTTAGCACTGTGGTTTGTGTGATTGTGATTTGTATCACTGTGGCTGGTGTCAATCTGAAATTTAGCACTGTGATTTGTATAACTGTGGTTCGTGTCACTCTGATTTAACACTGTGATTTGTATGATTGTGATTTGTATCACT
>JAQQZZ010079478.1:0-19681 GCA_030265115.1 Mopalia vespertina
CCCGTCTCCCACAATGCATCCTGCTACTTGAGATGCCGCTGTAGGGCAATTACACGATTTGAAGCCTTCTAACTCAGAAGCTAAGTTATTAGTTGCATCCGTGTGTGGGGTTTTGTTTTCTCTCTCTCAATTTGTTGCCCTCAGGGGTTCCTTTTCCTGTCTTTCACGCTTCAGACTAGACTCAATGTGATAGACAGTATGCCTCATTTAATAAAGTGCTTCCGTACATTCCATTTCCCCCCCATTTCGTGTCCGGGTTATTCTAAGGATTATCTATAGCATTGGGAAGTGAAATCGTTTGCATAAGCTCAACAAAATACTCCCTATGCCGTAAAAATTATATCCATTGTTGGTACATAATTCAGATGATGATTATGAGAGATTCTGATAAACACCATCTGTAAGGAGTTGACCAGAATTTCCCATAGCTACACAACATTACCGCGACAACCTTGAAACGTCGCAAAGGGCCAGTTGGCTGATTTATCCCGGTGTCAGGCCTTTGTTCTGCTGGTGATTTGCTATACTCGCATGGCTTATATGAGATTGTCATTCTGCCATTGGATTAAAATGGTATCATGTCGACAGCCGTTTTATAAAAATATTGATAATCGAGCAAACTCATATCGATAAAACCACGCGAGATTTTTGTAACTGTGGTTTCATCATTACGCTCGGTCGTGCTAGATGCATGAATAGGCATACAAGTCGTACATTGTCCTCACCGTGAGCTTATTAACCGGTGTATGTATACAGTATATATTATATCCCACACTTGAACAAACCTAGCGGATTTCACATGGCCGTAGAATATGCAATTTTAGTTTAGAAGTACATCTCGTTTTGAACCCAAAACAGACGAAAAGTGGAAATCTCGATGCAAAGCGGACTGAGTTTATCAGTTTGGTTCATGAAAATTGAAGGAATTTAAAGGAATCGTGTACTAAACGTAAAGCTCCAATTTAAACAAATATATGAAATCCGAATCTGTAACAACTGATGTATATGGTTCATGAGAATTAAAGGAATCGTGTACTAAATGTAAAGCTCAAATAAAAAAAAATATATATGCAACTTTTCTAAATCCGAAGTAATATTTGTCTGCACTGTAGGGATGAAACTGGTTTATGCGATGGCATAATTTGCTGAAACACGTTTTAACACCGAGCTTCAAGAGTAAAACCTACAGAGTAAAACCTACAGAGTAAAACCTACAGAGTAAAACCTAAAACTGGTACTATTATATGAGCTGAGCCATTATTTATTAAAATCTAGATTGTAATCGTTAATAGCTTCCTGTGGTAACTGTTCTACGTAAGAGCTTTCCATACACATGTTGGAATAAATGAACGCTTCAATAAGACCGAAACATTCGACCGTACTGTGTGCTTTGAAACCCTATAACAACCACCCCCGCGATTGCCCAGGCAACATCGTGTGAATCCCTGATATACCTGAGGCCGTAAGTAACCTCGGGCCTATGGAAGCCGAATAAGGCCATGTCGCCCGCTCTCCCCAGTGGGTCGCCCGCGACGGTTGGTCTAAAATGTATGCCTTAACATCACATGTTTAATAAAGAGTTTAACCTCCCAATACATCGGGTGGGTATTCCATAACTGTAAACTTTCAATGTTTGGAAGTACGAATATACATACATGTTTGTCTATCTACGACAGCAAAATAGCCCTATTTGCTTCCATCGCATAACCTCTGGGTGGCAAGTATGTTCCAAGAGTAGTCATTGAGAACCAGGAACACTTTTTTCGGCAACAAAACTAAAACACTTTGTTTTTGTGTAGTCATTAGCTGTTGAGGTACATGCCTCATGTAAGTGAATAACCCTTGAGCTATATACCCGAAAAGCACCAATCAGTCGATGGAATTAAAAAAAAAACAGTGAAACTTATATTACCCATTTTACTTTTAAATAACGCATACAATTTCTTATATCTTTAAATATATAGAGCGTAGGTAAACCATATAAAGAGCCTGAGAAGATATAAGCTATATAGGGGTAGGGGGGCTGGGGAGGGGGAGGGGGGGGGGCGTCGTGATTGTGGATGACCGACATGACCTTATCCGGCTTAAATACGGACCGGAAACGTTTCAAGCTGAACAAACCAATCGTAGGGTTGAAATGAATATTTTAATGAGTATTGCTAGAAATCGCAAATGTGTCTCTCACGTTGTTTCAGAATCTATAAAATTGCGTCTCACCGAGAAATAAATTTAATATTGGATGACACATTTTTGACACGTTTCCGTTTGCCTTTTAATTGATTTCTGACGAACGAAACCTTCTAGACCACTAATAGACAGATAATTGGATTGTTATTAAACATATACTTCAACCAAGGCGATTTCTGACATATCTAGGTCCGTAGTCCCTAGTCTCGTTGTCTAATGTTGGCTGGGCTTGTTTTATTTATTTCCAGAACGTAAGACGATATAAATCTCACGTGAACCAGACTCTTCTCATGTTAACTTCGACCACGATGCTATAGTCTGGTAGCATTGCAGCCAAGAAATAATAGTAAATTTAAAAAAAAAATGGCCCATCATTTTATTAAAACCGTCGCCGTCTTACCTCCAAGACTTGCGTACAGCCCGCTCGGTCATGAACCAGAGTCATTTTGAATGTAATAATATTCGTTAAAATGGCATAAATTGTTCGGTCGTAGCCAGACAAATTACATCTGTATAAATACACAGAGATTATGCTATGATGTCATTCAGCTGTAGATCAATGCAATTCATTTGTTAAAGATACTATCAAATTTTTTTTATTCTTAAATCAAAAAAAATTGTTCCATTGAATGTTGACCCACATTACACATTTTCAAATTTTTAAACAGCGAGATTTGTTCGTATCTGTGGCTAAAAGTAGTGCTCCCTTCGTGACTTCCTGTCAAGATAGTGATAGAGCGGGTTCACTCCAAAGTGGGAGTCTACTTTGAAAAGCTAGATGGTACTTGGTGGTTACACATTGTTGGTTCTGCTGTCAGCCAAAGACATGCCCTGTAATAAACGGTACTAAGTTCCTTTTACGAGTCTTAGGGATTGGAGAGCCGATAAATTGATATGAAAAGTGATATCTGTGTGACAAGACGTTACAAGAGGACGTACTTTTGAAGTTAAATGTATGTGGTGTGCATGCACGTATTTCATTAACTGTTGAGCACTTATAAGCCAGGCGACCGTCATCGGACTGACACGACATAGCATCACTGAAATAACAATACGTACTGCATCAGGACCAACAGCACTATAACCAATCAAAATATATTCTGTCACCCAACATACATAGTTTACCAACGACATTGACGCTGGTCTATGAAATGTTTGAGCAAAAGCTGAAGAGTCTGACTCAACCATGAATTACCTCATGGTGTTCCAGGTGTATTATTGACATTGAGTTATTTAAGAGCAAGGTGTTTCTTTAAGGAAACGTGTCACACATAACTATTGAAATACGTACTTTTGAATAATAACAGTCGGCTTAACCTTACGTCATTCTCCTACGCTCGGTCGTGATAGATGTACGAATATGCACCACAATCGTGTATTTTGGTTACGCGCGAGCCTATTTACCGCCGTAATCATGGAATTGCACTTCTGAACCCTAAACAGATGGAAACTGAATTCTCTACACAGCTTGGACTATGTTTATCCACTTATTTGAAAAGAAAAACTATATATGGCATAATGACAACGATCATCAATCGTATTCTCGCGAGAGTTTCGAAAGTGTACGATACTAAGACAACTCTCGTACCCTAAGCCAGGCCATCGCGCATTAATTTCCGCCAATATTTGGGGCGACGTATGCCACATACCAGCAAATAAAAGAAGGGCAAAACAAGATGGCCCGGATGTATCTTAGAGTCAGTTTGTCAACGTAGGAAGTAGAATCGATTTGTTTTAGAATGAACGATCATATGCCATCCGAGATGATGTGCGCAGGACATGCGATGATTTAGGAGTGTAATAATTTCGGTAATGACAGTGACTAGTGCAGGCTACTGTACGAACAAGCCTTTCTGTTCTTTACAGTGCATAGCACCAAAGTAGGGTATATTGTATACGGTAAGTAAAAAACGGCCATCTGATAAAACAATTCCATAACCCTATTGTTTACATGCTATATAGCCTACAAAAACCTGTCCCAAGGCAAATCTCCCAAAACAATAGTTGATTGCAAATGGTATTTTTCACCATATGCTTTTATTGTTAAAGGCTAAATCATATACCACGCGCGTTAGAGGCGTTGCGATCCCTCTTGCTAAGGGCAGTTTGTTTCAAGTCATGCTGTCTTTACCTAGCACTATGGAGGGAGATTTAACTTTCAAACAGTAGCAAAACACTTCACATTTTTGGTTGTGCTAGTGTCAATTATTGTTGGAATAAACCACCGTCATATAGGTGAAATACCCGTAAGCACGGCGTAAAACACCAATCTATCCATTAAAGCCGGTGCGTTTTATAAACAAAAGAGTAGTAAGCTGGTTTAATAATTTCAATTAAAGTAAAGACTGGCGCGAAATCAGCAGAGTAACTGTATTTTCGTATTGAGTTAACGAATGTAGTTACAATGCAGCGCTAATTAAACAATGATCATGCGGAAATCTATATTTGCCTTATATTTCAATGACATTTCTGACTCCACCGGTCGTGAGGGATATCTCGGACGTGTTTAATATTTTCTGTCGAGCGAGACCAAAAAGTTCACTATTGATGGGCATCGAATAGAAGTATCAAAGTTGAATTGACCTGGCATGAACGTCACTTTACTGTCTGTCCTTATGATAAACGTTCCATTACAAACCATATTAGCCACGACACGCTGCGCTTCCATTTGTACCTGCAACCGACACAAAGTATCCACATAGGACATACAACGTAAGGCTATCCAATTACACTTAAACGGTAGCCTGAATGAGGTTGAGATTAATTATTTGGTGTTTCAAAATAAAGAGAAAACTTAGCTAACATCTGATGTAAGTTAAACGAATGCGTTTAAAGTGGAAGTCTGGGCTGTAAGACCCCCTATATCACTTGAACGGCTGCAATCTTACATACTGAAATATGGCGTGGAATTATCATTTGTTGGGTCTTTTAAAATATCTTAAGGAGAACAAATGTATACCTCCCAACGACCACTGAT
The DNA here is from genome assembly GCA_030265115.1 of Mopalia vespertina. Classification (NCBI taxonomy): domain Eukaryota; kingdom Metazoa; phylum Mollusca; class Polyplacophora; order Chitonida; family Mopaliidae; genus Mopalia; species Mopalia vespertina. Next base: position 5,165 of record JAQQZZ010079478.1, read on the forward strand.
AGTCGCCATTTTGGGCGTGGCCGCCCCTGCTCATGACGTAACGAAATTTACATTCTTGCTGCATCATACTGCCCAACAAGTAGGCATAGTGACTTTGGACTAATGTAAATCTTGCTGAAGCAATACGTTTTGGCTCTGTGAAATTGTAGATTTACGGCCCAGAACTCTGATAGAATGGCTATAAGATGCACTTACATGGTTTCACATACTCGCTGAGTATGAAATTGGGGTTATTGATATCCCAGGTACAAACTATGAATGGTACTACAAGCTTGATAGTTGACTAGGTGGTGCAAATAGCCTGGTATGGCTGCATGCACCATTAAAATAAACAAACAAACAAACAGTTGACTAGGCCTTGTGACGTAGTGTGAAAAGAGGGCGGTGTCGCAAGAAAGAGATTTGATTGGTCAGTATTGGTATAGCTCTTTTGCGACCGAGAAGATTTTGACTACAATTTAAACATTGTCAAATGTTCAAGATTTCTTTGTATAATAGGTATAGTTCGACGAGAAAATTAGATGACATGAACGATCACATGAAGGAATAACCTTTTTAGGTATATAGATTTTATTGCATCCCAGACTGTCACTTTAATGTGATTTAACGCGACCCGAAATTGCCCAAACTTGAGAGCAGATTGAAACACACCACAAAGGTATATTTTCAGAGAACTCACCTTTAAAATAATATACAACTTTTGTGTTGTTTCAGTATAGATAAAGTGTTAGGGCATTTTTTACTTTAGGTTTGAAGATTTCCGTAAGGGTGAGTAATCGGCATTCACATGTTCACTACTCTACGACACTCCCCATAATCAGGACGCTTACCAAATTGACTCTCAACACTGTCCAGGCGAAATTAAAAAATCATCTCGTTCGAAAATGTGAATGAATTATATTTCCAGTGTGACTTAACGTAATGCCAATCCAATACGTAGACCAACGTCATCACCGGATTCACTATTATAATCTGCTATTAAATACACATTTGTGCCTTCTTGTGTTAGAAAGGTACTGCATGACCAGTTGTTGTTTCCGCTCAGTGAAAATGTCCGATATCATTTTTTATTGTAAACCATCAACTCTATGTTATAAACTTATGATCCATTAATGAAAGGAAAGTATACTGGTAATTTTATCTGTTGGTCACACACTGTCAATACTGGTATTATTTGTTCTTTTACTGTGAAACTTCGACACTATGTGATAATTTTATGGTTCATTCATGAAAGGAAAGTATACTGGTAATTTTATCTGTTGGTCACACACTGTCAATACTGGTATTAATTGTGGTTTTATTGTAAACCTTTGACTACGTTATAAAGGAATTGCCCATTCAAGAAAGGGACGTATGCTGCTATTTCTTTATGTTGACCCTACTCTGTCGAGACTGGTATGGGTAAATCAAACGCCATCTCTTCCCTTAATCTGATTCCATACAGAAGACAACAGCGGTTTCTGCAGACTATACCATCTCAAATCGTCGAAAATTCTTGGTGTACACTATTACCAAGACAGATGTAATTCAGTATATAATATAAACTAAATTAAAAAAGGAGGCATGGCCCTACAAGTAAAATTGTATTCTTAGCAGTTGAAATTCGTACTCATCAGTGATCCCTTGTAGAAGTTATTCATTATTTAGAAGGGAAAAAACAAAGCGAGGAATCGCTACGATTGCATTTAATACCTACATGAATCCTATTGCTTAATATCCGTCAAGAACGATTCATTTCAATATTTCTTGTCTGGTTTTGCACAAGACTTGTATGTGTCGTGTATATATAGAAAGAAAAAAGCGCTTGTACTGGCATTTGTGTATGAAACGGCCAATTCTTCGGCACGAGCAGTTACTGTTCATGTATTGTGCTTTACAAATCTAAGTTTATTTACCGTCATCACGACGATATATCAATATTACTTGTAGATAAATTGCAATGTCACAGATGGTTGCGGAAAGCCTACCCTAATGTGGTCAATATTTGAGAGACGACTTAAGATGAGCAAAAAATGAAAAATTGACTGAGAATTTCAAAACGGAAAAAAGCTCACTTTCATTATGATCTGATTGGCCAATGATATGAGTAACACACTTTCCGCGACCGATGTGTGATGTAAATATCACACACTTGCTTTACCGACTTTCACTTAGTAAGAACATGTAACTCGTTTTATATATTTTTAATTAAGAAAAACGACAAATACATCGCTTCAATCATTGTCATTCATAACAAATTCCAATACCACCGAACGAATTAAATAAACGCTTGGTATTTCAATTTAAGTCTAAATTTGTCTATTAATCCTTGGCTATGAATTTACTTTTGGGAAAATTTCTTATTGATTGGAAATGATGGAATTTATATTGAATTCGCGTTTGTGCGACAACGCGTCAGTAATAGAATGCCTGCATATGTACTGATCCGAAATGTGACAGTTTTAAACTCTCGTCAACATTTAATGAAAATTTTCTCAAATTGTTTCCTGACATTTTCTTTATTTCATTCGGGTAACGTTGCAATGTTCCAATATAAACGTATTACGCAGTAATGTGTTTAATCTTTAATCCATGCGAAGATACATTTATCAACTCTAACATTCAAATTCCTTACCTACCTTGATTAAAATAAGACCGCAACGAATTTATATGAATTTAATTGTTTGTTTGTTTGTTTGATTGGGGTTTAACGCCGAACTTAAGGTTATTTCACTCACATGGCGTGCCAGCCCAATGGGTGAAGGAAACAACCCCCGACACCACTGGCAACAAACAAAAACGCCACAGGACAAATATAGGACACTCACATGACAATACAAAGATATCGGCTTCCTCCGAGGAAGCTCCCTCCAACCACCCATTAAATAAATTTAAACAGCGTGTTGTATTTGTACTAAGATGTATATAAAATAAAATATTAAATAAACTTAAACATGAACTTTTGAGCTTTTCCACGTAAACGTTTTATTTATCTAGCCTTAAACCTTCATGCTGGGGCCTTTCTCAGGTGAGAAGAGAAACGCACGAGGATTGAACGCTGGTTAACGAAATGTGTACATGGTGAAGCTCAGAGTTCATACTTCACTCATAACTCAGTGAATACAACCCACTTATGCATTTAAACAAAATAAAGTATCTAATGATTTTTGTGTCTTTTTAAAGTGAATATTAACAACAGTTTCGTTTGTTTGGGATAATACTTTCTTAGTTTGAACACATTTTAGTTAAAAAAAATTAGCAAGTTGAAACCCGTCCGGGAATCGAACCAATGAACCTCAGAGTTAGGCACCGATATACCAGCAGTGGTCTAGGTGGTCGGCATTTACTGCTGGCGATTCGGTTCCTGACTCTGAGGAACCGTGGGTTCGATTCCCGGACGGGTTTCAACGTGCAAAATCTACCGAACTAGAATCAAACTAAGAAAGTGTTATCCCAAAGTAACGAAAAAACATATAGTATTATAACATGAATACATAAAAAAAAACATAATTTTAAAATTCCACGCCAGTCATCTGGTTGTCTCCCGAAGGCTCTGTCTTGTGAACGTGTTATAAACTTTCTTAACATATAAGCTTGTGGCAAAGGAAACCACGGAATTTAATATGGATATGGCCTAAAATTATCTCTCGACGATTAAGAGTCCACAGAAATTATTCACTTGAATATTTATGACGAAGCTGCTCTCTGTCTTAGCTGGTGTTGTGATACTGGTATACCGTTTCACAATGGCCTTTTGGATACGTTTCCTACACAGTCGTTGTCGATTGGTGTATAGTACGTGTTTACGTTGGATAAGTGGTACTAACTGAATTAACGACCACCTGTTTGACCTATCCGTGTGAGTGTACAGTTGTTTTCAGCATAAAACAGTCAATTTGAATTATCGTGTAAATGTGAGAAAAGCTGGTCTATGAATGGCACGGATATGTCAACCATTAGCGGTTTAATAGTTTAATACATCTTCACTAAACTAAAATCAATTAGATCTTAACATATCATATTCATAGCTATTCGGTCAGATTTCATTTCAGCAACATACTTACAATTTTATTTTGTTTTGTCCACAGGTCTAGGAAACTACATGTATATGGTACGCCTGTGTCTACCGGCATGCTGGCACGCTTTACACTCTAGCTGTTGGTCGATTTGATCCTCGCGGGAATTGCATTCTACGCCCGGATGCTAGGGCAATCAGACGGATACCACCGGCGGGGAAACGAAAATGAAATACGACAGCAGCTTTAAATATAGATGGAGACCGTAGATAATTTGTAAGCTACGTGGGTGACTTTAGTGAACGCTGCCAGCTGGAGGTTGACGAATTCCAGGTGGACGATCCCTGTATTATTGTTGTGTTCAACAACTGTCCATTATCTTGTAAAGGCATTTGCAGCTTTCTGACCAGTGTATGTAAATGAATCTCATCCCCAGAGAATATATACCTACTGTGGTGGAAAATTGACTGTACTTTATCTCGGTACGGTTCGCTGATACTATGAACAAAACAAAAAGTGAACACATATGTTTTATGATAAAACGAAATGCCTGTTCGACTAGTCCTTGGTACTTGCTGAAATAAATAATGGATAATTCATATGATTATTGAATATACCTCTTTCTAAAAAAATAAAACTGAAGTTTAATTGACTCAACTTGAAAGATTATGTGAACGTGGTTTGTTACTTTCCGTCTCATTTAAGAAGGAAGGTATATTTCTAACTTACTGATTTTAATGAACGCTGCAAGGTATCATCATTTATGTGCGTTAACCTGATATCTGTTTGATTTCTCTGTGTGTGTGTGTCTCTGTTTGTACCAGCGGAAACAACTAGACGTCATTGTCGAATCATATTGGAAAATTGTGTCAGATTGATCCTGTCCACGAGTCTGTGAAAAACACTGTGTATGATATCATTAGTTGAATGAGGAGGGTACAGACTGACAGCGGTTTTATACAGTGTTAACACACAATGTGTTTTTTTTAGATGAATTTTACTTAATATTCCAATAAAAATCACCCGCAGCCGCACCGACTGAATCACCATGGGAAACGATACGACTTTGGGGTTGTACAGTGAGCCGGACCCTACACTCATAAAGGTAGCCATGTGGTACTGGCACGTTCACCCTTACGCCAGCCTCATAGTCTGCGCATTCGGGATAACAACGAATATTTTTAATATTTTGATTTTGACGAGAAAAGAGTTAAGGTCGTCTATTAACTGTATCCTTACTGGAATAGCGGTGTCAGATCTCTGCTTAATGGTTTGTTATCTGCCCTTTATTATCCATTTCTACATCATGACTGATTTAACTCCGTCGGCTCGAAGGTACTCTCTCAGATGGACACAATTTTTGATGTTTCATGGAAATTTCACTGCTGTCCTACACATGGCTTCAATATGGCTTGCAGTGTACCTGGCCGGCTTTAGATATTACTTTCTAAGTATGTCTGCACCACGGGCTAAATGTTTTCAATGTCGATCGACGTGCCTTCTTATTCCTGTCATTTTTATCCTGTCAGCACTTATCATGTGTCCGAATTTCGTCACCACCCAAATCGAACAACAGACTATTGGTTCTAACGAAACTGTTTATCGCTTGAGGGATATGGGGATAGGATCGAAAAATCCGAATCCGATTTCTCTGGGTATGTATTGGATTTACGGTATCGTTGGAAAGATTATTCCGTCCATTCTTATTGCTATATTTGGTGGAATGCTTTTGAACACTCTATTTGATGCTAAACAGAGGACGAACAGTCTTAAAACATCTCACGGTAATCAGAGATCTCGACAACACAACCGAACAACAATGATGTTACTTATCATTATAGTGCTCTATTTAGTTACAGAATTACCACAAGGTGTTATGGTGCTGATATGTTGTTGCGCGGAAGGATTTTTTCAAAATGTCTATATGCCTTTGGGCGATATCATGGATATTATTGCGCTGGTCAACAATGCAGTTAACTTTGTACTGTATTGTTCAATGAGTCAAAGATTTCGAAAGTCTTTTTTAGAGCTGCTTCCCAAGTACAGGATTGAAAAGCAGGGATATACACATGACGTTGAGTTAATCACACAGACAGGAACGCGCATGCATACGGTGTAGTCTGTGTTATGTTTTATTGGTAGTTCCAGCTTTTAGGAACAGACGGAGTAACATTCTTACTGGCCAAGTAAAGGTTAACATTTACAGTGATCCCTGATTACCTGAAACATTAGCAATGGAAGCTTGGTAAACGTTATCTTGTTCATGTAAGAATCTACCAGAGTCAACTTACCTAATACACAGTCCGTCAATATCATATATGTTTGTCTTATAGACTGCTAAACACTTGGATGAGAATGATATTTAAACGGCCCCTGTACAACCTGGAAGCATACGCTTTATATTGATGAATATATTGTTTTTGTATTGTATCTCAGAATTGTTCCCGAAAAGAGCCTGTCTAAGGTACAGCTAACAACGTACACATCTAAGATGAAGTCTAACAACGTGAACGTCTAAGGTACAGCTAACAACGTGCACGTCTAAGGTACAGCTAACAACGTGCATGTCTAAGGTACAGCTAACAACGTGCACGTCTAAGGTACAGCTAACAACGTACACGTCTAAGGTACAGCTAACAACGTGCACGTCTAAGGTACAGCTAACAACGTGCATGTCTAAGCCTATAAGGTATAGCTAACAACGCGCACGTCTACGGTACAGCTAGTAACGAACGTGTCTAAGGTACAGCTAGCAACGTGCCTGTATAAGGTACAGCTAACAAGGGTCACGTCTGAGGCACAGCTAACAACGTCCTCGTCTAATGCGAAGCCTAACAACGGGCACGTCTAAGGTACAGTTAACAACAGGCACGACTAAGACACAGCTAACAACGTGTACGTCTAAGGTTCTGTTAACAACGTGTGCCGAGATCTTGTGGTTATCTCTGTCTAAGCTGTAAGCGTTATGTATACATTTGCAACCGTTGTTATTGTTATGCCGCTTGGTAAATCATATTTTGATTTTGTTTTCTATTTTCGTGAAGAAATCTTTACAGTTATTTATGTTTATGTTTTCTCTAATAAGATTTGAATGTGTAACACTGTAGTCCTGGTTTTGTGGTTATATTTTCTTTGGTATTCTGCTTATTGACAAGACACACCGTAACCCAGAACTAAGATTTCGCGCTTTGTCTTACATGACGGGTACTGAATGTGCATGGGTTAATAAATAACTGCTGAGATATGGAGCCTTTTTTAATGTTATGTGGGAAAAGGATTACAGACGTCTCCGCCTACTTTTTAGGAAGTCCTACCAAAAACAGTTTTAGTGCATCAGCAGAAGGTAGTGTCCAGAATTGTCACCAATTGCGGGAACTCGACATTGTGAATTACTTCGACCATACAAATATTGGAGTTTATTAAAAATATAATTTATCTCGTGTACAGTAGCAATCGGCAAAATCTCGCGCGATTCTCATTGCTGCGATATCATCCCTATACGCTTGGCCGTGATAGATGTATGAAGCCTTCATTTTGTTCGACCCTGTTCACCGAAGTATGCACAGCGTACGCATATGCGGGTTTTATATGGCCTTAGACTACGGAAATTTAATTTAGGAGTGCATTTTGTTCTCAATCTTTAGCAAATGTAGGTTGTGAGTTCCTTATTAACGCGGACTATGTTCATCAGTTGATATGGAAAAACAATGCGCGTCATAATGTCAACGCTGTTTTGAGGCCCGAGATGATGTGCGAACTACATTCAGAGGATTATGCTCTTGTTGAAAAACACACCCGGACCCCTCATACCTTTCCGTACAATCACGCGCTATAGCTATCAGATGTCTATGATGTGTAACCATTTTTATTTCGAAAAACAAATGCTTTTCTCAAATGATATCCTCTTAATTTGAAATTCCTGTGAAACATTAAAAAAAGGCGACTTAATTTTTAAAGTACCATGGGTGGGTTTAATATGATTATTTTACATACTTATTTCCAAAGTCAAATGCGGATGATTGGGAACGATCTACCTGTTGCTCTGTTGCTCCCAGAACTAAGGAGCAACATGAAGCCGATCTGTTTGAGATGTCATTGTTTTATGTCTTGTGATTGTCTTGTATTTGTCATGCCATGTCTGTTTGTGTTGCCACTTGCCAGTGGTGTCGGCGGTGGTTTCCTTCACCCATTGGTCTGGCTCGCCGTCATGTGAGTGATAAACCTTAAGTACGGCGTTAAACCCCAATCAATCAAACAAACAAACAAACAAAAATCCAAAGCCAATTAACAATGTACTGCGGAGAAATAAATTCTCGAAACTTTATTGCGTTTGAAATCTAAACATCAACCCAGACAAACAGATGTACTGAGGGTAACTATTCCTGGCCAGAGAACAATGATATATTGAATATGCTGGACTTGCCGCTTTCCTGGATAAATAAGTAATGCGTGGACGTCAAGTACTATAAATCAACATAGGGTATCATTTGGTCTCCGCTGAGAGCCTAATTATTGCTCCACCTTAGCACATGTTTTGTCTACCTATTGGAAACCACAAGAAATAAAATTATACATATATTGATTTCACAGGTAGAATGTGATCTAACACTGACAGATATAAACATATCCTTTACCACAATCATTAATTCAAATTTAACAGACTTCATACCACAAGGAGGCTATTTTCGATTTCATAACAACTATTGATGGCACCGTTCAAGCCCGTCTATATACAATCGTGATCATCAACCACTTTTGTACTACAATTTATTTGAAGTTAAAACCCATAAAAAAAAAAAGTTCGTGGACAAAAGTTTTTAAAAAAAATATTAAATCGCCTGTCTGATGGCAACATTTTCTAAGCGATGCCATGCCAAAATCACTTCTTATGATGTTTATTGATCTCTGTGGTATCATGAGCAGGGCGTTAGACACCAATCGATACGTGTATATGCCTCTGAGTGTGGGGACGTCTCTAATACATTATACTATATGTTTTGTTTACCTTTCTGTAATCTTCCTTTCATAATCTTGATTATGCAAAAAGGTTTGACAAACATTAATTATTTTAGAATGTTTTTTTTAAGCTTTAAATTGTAAAATGCGTGCCTCAAAGATTATGTGTATCGAAGGGCGGAAGGGATTAACGTGATTATCTCACCTCAACTGACTACCTGCTAACTATTACCACAAACCAATTAGCGAAAGGTCAACAGATCAATTGCATGACCGTTGGGGATGTGTATTTGAACTGAACAGTAGACATGGAGAACACATGTTTGTAGGTGTTAGAACACACATTTATACTGAGTACTCATGCCCACAGTAGGACTCTACTGATAGCCATTAACAAAGGTGTGAACGAAATCTATGATGCCGACGTCACTCAAATTTCAGAATTAAAACTGCCATTTAAAGACATTTTTTTGATAAAACTCTATTGAGCCTTTCCATTAATTTAAAAAAAAATATGTTGTTTATTAAATGTATTGGGAGTAATATTAAAACAATCCGGAGTTCAATCATATACACACGTTTAGTCTGTTTTCTCATCTTTCATTTTTCTTGATTTTTATCATTTAAATCGTTTATTTCTCTTAAACTATATGCATTAAGTCTTTTGAATTTAGCCCAGACAATCTTGAAGCCATTATCTAAAAAAACATGCAGTTTTTTTATATTCATTTTCGTTTTAAAGATATTTAGCAAATAGTTTTTAAGGGCAGATTTTATTTTTTCCATATTTTTATCAACTGTACAAAAACTAACTTGAATTTAGAAAAACCATATGACGGTAATTTAGTTTAAATACTTCTCTACAAAATCGTGCAAGTTTGGAAAAAAAATCTCCAATCATCTGAGAAAAATAAGAGTTAAAACAAGGCTCTTTTTTTAAAATTATTTGACGTTTTTCTTTATTAATGCCATTATGAAATACACTGAATCATAATATGACATTAAATTTAGAATCGTGAAGTCTTCCGCTTTCTACATATATATGATGTTAAAATAATCATTCTTTGAAAATACCCGCAAAAGCCACGAAAAGATAAGGGTCATATTTTTTACTCCTGACTAGCGGTAGAGTCCTTAAAGACGGCGAATCTTTCTCTATGGAAAGCACTGACAAAGGGTCAGTAACCTAGTGTCTTGTTATATCGAGATTCACACACATATATAAATAGATACATATGCCACTTTTTCTGCTCCAATCCGATGACTTAACGTATCAATTTGCGTTCTATAAAATTCTGTGAACGCGTCCAGTCTGGATATAACGGATAGGAACCTAACGTTAATGTTATGGGAAGTAGATAGAATAGTATCAGAGCTGGCTTCAACGGTTATATTATTGACCGATCTTAGAAAGGGGCTACGATTATGTATAGCGATACATATATCTATTGATATATCTTATGAAATTATACAGCTTGCAATGACAAACACACTGCCTAGAACGATAAGATACACGACAAGAACGACAACCTGGCATAAAGTGATACCCAAGAAAAACAAAAATTAGACAAGGTAACATATATAGTTTTAGAGGTGGCAATGAAAAACACACTGCATAGAATAATAAGATACACGAGAAGAACGACAACCTTGCATTAAGTGATACCCAACAAAAACTAGACATAGAAACATATGGTATACACTTTTAGATATTGCAATGCCAAACACAATGACTAGAACGACAGGACCGCATTATGTGAGGTCGATAGAACATCAGAGTTGAGTTGAGCAGGTATTGACGACATTAGAAACGGGTGAGGATTACATATAGTTAGGGGGGAGGGGGTCGATCTGGTCTGAGCCCCTTTCACTTTTCAGCACACAGGATTGGATTTATTTCCGCAGCCCTTGATAGTGATCATCTATAAATACTAGATTTAATGACACATCTTATATACTTCTACAGGTTACAATGGCAAAAGCACTGACTAGAGCCATAACACACAAGACTAGAATAACATCATGGCATGTAGTGATACCCAACAACTACTAGACATTGTGACAAATCTTATATCCTTCAAATGGGCTAGAATGATAAAATGCACGCCTAAAATGGTTGCTATGACAAACAAATGGGCTAGAATGATAAAATGCATGTCTAAAATGGTTGCTATGACAAACACATGGGCTAGAATGATAAAATGCATGTCTAAAATGGTTGCTATGGCAAACACATAGACGAGAATGATAAAATGCATGTGTAAAATGGTTGCTATGACAAACACATGGGCTAGAATGGTAAAATGCATGTCTAAAATGGTTGCTATGACAAACACATGGGCTAGAATGGTAAAATGCATGTCTACAATCGTTGCTATGACGAACACATGGACTAGAATTATATAATGCATGTCTAAAATCGTTGCTATGACGAACACATGGACTAGAATTATATAATGCATGTCTAAAATGGTTGTTATGACAAACACTTTGGCTAGAATGATGAAATGCATGTCTAGACTGGTTGCTGTGACAGACGCATGCCAGAACGATGAAATGCATGTCTAAAATGACACATGGTACATATAGTACATATACATATAAATACATATGCATAGCTAGAATAACGAAGGTAGCAGCTACAATAATAAGCATACTTCCTTCTTGGTAAATATACTCAATATACTTACAAACATATGTATGGCTGTCATCCATAAGTTAGATTTGGCTTGGAGACCTTTAAGCCCACCGCACACGGGAGGAACTGGCTGAGCTGCCGGCCACGGGAGGCGGGCAGCTCAGCTGTTTACCCCGTGTGCGGTGACATTTTATTGAGGTTTCTGCCTCGAGAGGCCGTGAGGAAAATATCACGGGAGGAACTGGCTGAGCTGTGGGCCCCGAGAGGCTGGGAACTCAGCTACATTCTCACGCCTTTTTCCGCCGCAAACGAGTGAGCTATCGCCTGAGCCAACTTGCCTCCAGCTCTCTAGTCACGTAATATCTATCAGTATCCTGTCGTATCAGACACGATGTTGATGTCAAATGACAAAGCAATGCGTTGGCATTGGTCAGTTACTTTTTCTAGCTCAGTCGGTAGCTTATACGGTCAGCGCACACGATGAGTTCTTGGCCTCTCAAGGCAGATAATATCAAACATGAAAGATATTTTCCTCACTAAAACTTCCTCTCTAAAATTTCACCGCACACGGGGGAAACAGCTGAGCTGCCAGCCTTTCGTGGCCGGCAGTTCAGCCAGTTCCTCTAGTGTGCGGCGGGCTTGACGTGTTCGATATTTTCTGCCACGAGAGGCCAAGAACTCATCGTGTGCGCAGAACGTAATTAAGCTACCGCCTGAGCTAGAAAAAGTAACTGACCAATGCGAGCGCGCTGCTTTGTCACGTGGCATCAATATGGCGTTTGATACTGATATTTGTTTCGCGACTAGAGGACGAAAGGCAAGCTGGCTCAGGCGATAACTCGCTCGTTTGCGGCGAAAAAGCAGTGAGAATGTACCGGTGCTTCAAGCCTCTCGAGACCGACAGCTCAGCCAGTTCCTCCCGTGTGCGGCGGGCTTTAACGACAGGTATTTGCGGTTTTAGTACAGTCTTTAGTGAAGTTTAAAAACAGCAATACTTCCAATCGACTGATACAATACGATGCGTTGTGCTTTGTGGTACTTATGAAAATGGAATTTTAAAAATGTATATTCTCCGCTAAACACCACTAAACAACTATAAATCAAACTCTTTCCATCGTTCAATTGCTTTATTGCTACAATTTGTTTCTCCAGTCTTGTAATAAATATGGGTAGCGAAGTAGAGTAGACTTACAATTCCAATAAACGATACACATGGATACATGGTGATTCAATATTTTGGTTTATTTTAAAACCGTTGTCAAGAATTCTTGATGTGTATCTTTTATTGGAGTTTGGTTTACACGTATGTGCGACTGCTGTAGGTCGGTCATCTTCGCTTGTCAAGAGTTTTATTCCTCTACAACCAGACACATAACCGATTGGATGCCTGGGAACTTGTAGGCACCCAATCAGATCGTGCGTTACGAAAAGACTCGGCTGTTGAAAAAATGCGGCGATTGTCAATAACAAAAGCTGTTTAAATGATTGGTTGGATGTAATTGTAACAGGGGGAGTTAGCTCGAACCTTGGTGAATTAATTCGTCAGGGGGCGTAGCTATATATTCTGATTATAGCCACGCGGTCCGCCAAGGGTTGTAATGTTAAGTAGCTCGGATAACAATTTAAGGTAACAAATATTCAGGTCGGTATACCCAGCGGGTTTTGTTGTTCCTGTTAACTTAACGAATATCAGGAATCCTTAAAGTCCTAAGTTGTACCTCATTAAATTTTTTCCATATTCTTTGCACGTATTCTTTGCGCTGCATATTACGAGATCTTGACCCACACTCTTATGTTTTGGTGGTGATTATTGTGAATATTTATTGAATAGGCAAGATGCATGGAACGTCCGCCATACATGAGTTTCCTAGTCAGTTTCCAAATTTAAGCTCATGTAAGAAAAGTTATCCACAAACTAAACACCTTTTTTCAAAACTGCTGATTAGAGACTATACACTCAGGCTCACTTAATGTGTTTGTTTTATCCGCCTATAAATGTCGACTCGCAGAGGTCTTCGATCTCGGCCAGTTTAGCCATCATAACTCGGCGCAGAGCCCATCAACTGTGTAATATCAGTAAAAAGATTTACCTTGGCTCCAAGTTGAGCATAATGTCAAGAAAAATAAAAGGCCAAACGTTTCTGTAAATTCCATAAGGGCGGACAACTTCATGAATACAAAGATGGCTCAGGGATAAGAATGATACGTAAGTGAAGATGAATTCCACGGCTTGTATTGCAATTTCGTTGGCATATAGAAGCGTTGTGGTGAATTCAAGAATCTATAGAACGCCCACAAAAGAGTACAATTCACATATGACAGTTTATATGATAAAATTATCGACCGCGATCTGAATAAGAGCGCTATTATCATAACACCTGCGCAAGTAAACCAGAACCATTTCCAGTTCATTCAGTAGATTTATTGTCCGCTTAATCGTACATTGATCATTCTGCTTTTAATATGCATATAAAAGAAACAACTGCAAACGAAAATATTTACGTCTTGTCAGATTTTGTAGCATCACTGAGCTGTTTATTTAGCTCACTTTCCGCGGTATATAACTTAAATAAACATTTTGCATTGCTGTGAAGTGTGTGAGGGTGGTGGGGTGGTAGGGGTAAAATGAAAACAGCATAAACAGTGAGAGAGAAAGCGGGAGAGGGGGAAGGAACCAGTGATTTCAATAAGACGAAAACTCCCCTTATAAGGCCATTTCAATAGACAGTCTCCAGTGTGTGCAGACAATTGCTGGAGGTGTATCAGTACAATGCTGCTCAGACGGAGTCACATAAACTCGCCCATCTGCAAAATAATTGAGACCTACATTGTTACTAGCCCTAAATGACGACTTACCTTCCCCATTTTCTTGTGGCCATTGTATATGTCAGGTATCAACGTCATAACGCGATGCCTCGTTTGCTGGAA
>JAQQZZ010079489.1:0-19672 GCA_030265115.1 Mopalia vespertina
CCTCTGGTAGTGTTGTGGCGCACATCATTCAATTGAATGGGGCCGCCAGACAAATCAATAGTAGTAGTAGTAGTATTACCAACAGGCACTTGCGAGCCAGGCGACCGTGGCCTGTAAAAAACAACCAATCACACTTCTTCACGTGATAACAATTCTTTAATCTTTGATAACGGGATTTTTTTTTAATATACAGTGGAATTGTACGAAAATAGGCCTTCTTAATCAATAACGAGAAGCTATTTAATAGGTTTACCAATCACACTCGTCATCAGCATCATGTGACCATTCAGATTAAAAATAACAACAAACAAAATAAAACTGAAAATATACAGTTTGTTTACTCTCAGTAAACTCTGGCTCAATAGGACTTCACAACAACCAAGTTTTAATTGCACGCCTCCTCTCAGTGGTGAGAGGTTTGGGGGAGCTTCACTAACACTACTTCACAACGATGCTGCCATCTTGAAAGGTTATCTCGAGGTTAATATTTGTAACAGTATAATATTTGTTTTATTATAAATGTAGGGAATGAAAAATTGCATGCCTCCGCCGCGTGTGGAACTCGGGACCTTTGACTGACAGGGCAAACTATATTGACTGAGCTGCATATGCTCAAGATACGATGACCGAATTTTATCCCAAGTAAATGCTGTTAATCTCGCATAACGTGGAATACGGACACATTATAAGTTTGCTGTTTCTAAAATGGCCGAATTTACAAAGGCTCGTCTGGTGAGTTCAAGACAACTAGTATAGACCATTGGGGGTAGATAACTGATAACCAAAAACATTAACCTGTCAAGCAAAAAAATACGTAAATGTAAATAACTAAAATAAACAAATAAATGAAAAAGTATTGTACATTTACTGGTTAAACCTGAATAAAATAATGGAAAGCATAAAATAATAGAAACTGTCACAGAAAAAGAAAACACAACTGAAGATGTTATAATCTGCGGCCTTCGTGGCGGATTGGCATTCGTTCTTAAGAGTGTATGCCCGGACACCTTTGGGCCGCGGGTTTCTGGGATGTACCCAGTTTTCTACCACAATAATGCTGGCCAATGATGTGTAATTGGGATTTTATCATGTAGAACAATTAAATAAGTGAAATGTTAAGGACAAAGAACTTGCAACTATGCAAATACCCGACTACCGTACAACTTAACTGTGAAAAAATGTACTATGTGTTGATTGTACAATCTTGAGATATCGTATTAACATAGGAGGTTGAGGACTTAAAACGCTAAGATGAAAAAAATCTAAATTATAAGAAAAATGGGTTCACAATAAATATTTCATCTTGTATATAAACCTATGATGCAAAATGTAAAGATAGATTAAAAACAAGTGATGGAACAGCAGAGGAGTATATAGTGGGACGGATAAACGAACGAGCAGACTGTAGGCAAACAAAAAGTCCCCCAACCGGGCAACTGTCAACAGACACTCTCATTCGATTTCAACTCACAGTCGAACCAATTAATCCAAATATACCTTGCACACTCATTCGTGTTATACACAATAAATCATCAACCAGACGCAAGTCTTGGTATAAAATAATATTAATCCTCATTTATATCACAGAGTGTGTAGTGAAATAATCACAGGCTATTTCAACTCTGTAGTGTACTACACATTTTCGGAGTGTTCACAATAAGTTATAATTATATTTAAATATAGAAACCAATATAGCTTTCTTTCTCTAGTGTCAATCAGATGAGCTTAGAATCACGCAATTAAAGATTATATGTTCTGAATGACTTTACAAAAAAAGATATGAATCATGTCCAATTGAAGTTTTGAGAGTAAAATAATGGAAGACTGCAGTAGAACCGAAAGCTAACTATGTGCTTAAGGGAGCTAACTCCAGTCCTATACCAGATTAAGAGTTAACCTGAAAAGTGATCGTCTCCCTTGACAGGAAGAAGCACTCGTTACTTTCTATCTTGTGTGTCAGTTCATTAAAGAGTAGGCCTAATGAGATAGCTTTTAACTAAGGTATTTACAATATATGTTTGTATAGATATATATATGTGTATCTATAACATTGAAATTTGAACTGTTCATATCACAGACGTTTCACCATAGTTGTGCATTACAATGAAGATTGTCACTTTTGGTTGTTCACTTTCAGTTTGAACAGTTAAAGACGGCAACTTAACAAGTTAACAAGAACCCACGATTCTTCAGTTAATCTTTGGTCTTTAAATTTGAACGCCAGTGTTAGCAGAGTTTTAATCAGATGATGCTGTTCCTCTATGAAGCCTTAAAGAATGAACTATGTTTTTAAACCCTTAGTGCTTTCCACACAAAACTGTACAGGGACCACGCTTAATATATAAAGGCAAAAACAAGAAACATCTTAAATTATGGACAAAGTATCTACTGAGAAGCAGACAAGCATGCTCTGTAGTCATATCGAAATCGCGGGACGGAAGGCGTTGTACTGCCACATCATAGGATTTTATGAGACTGGAGTGAAAGTAACACGGTCTAAAATCAATAGCTGGAGCTGCCGGAATACACTAGAAGAGTGACATTAAATCTGAAGCTTCTGAGCATGCATGACCCATAGTTAACCAACCAGTGGAATGTCGCTAACATGTTATATTTGTTCACGCATTTGGACAACGATTGAACATCAGGCAGCTAGTCAGCTGCTGTAAATAACTTCATTAGAATTAAATGAGTGGTCTCTCGCAGAAGTCTTTCCGTCTCCATTCATTGAAAAGTACTTATGGATTCTACCAGATCAGTTCCACTTAAGGTTGGCGCAGACACTTGGTTTTTGACACTACAGGTCATTGGAGCCCAGCCATAGTGATGAGAGGTCCTGTCGCGGTAAGTTCCGCCACTGAAATCAGGAGCCCAGCCATAATGATGAGAGGTCCTGTCGCCGTAAGTTCCGCCACTGAAATCAGGAGCCCAGCCATAGTGATGAGAGGTCCTGTGGCCGTCATCATAGGTTCCGTTACTGAAACCAGGATCCCAGCCATAGTGATGAGAGGTCCTGTGGCCGTCATCATAGGTTCAGTCACTGAAATCAGGAGCCCATTCCGTCAGTGATGAGAGGTCCGGTCGCCGTCATCATAGGTTCCGCCACTGAAATCAGGAGCCCAGTCATTGTGATGAGAGGTCCCTCCCCGTCACTGCAATCAGAAGTCTATTAGTTGCCACCATGGTTTCGTTCATTACCTGCTTTCGGGCATTTTTAGCGGCATCGGGGTTTTCATCAGGGTTAAGGACATTTGCATCAAATGTCACTGACGGCTCAATGGAAACCTGACCCCAATTTGTATACAGCAATCTCAACCTTTCACATTGGCTTCCCCTTTATGAACCCAATGTACCCAGATTGCCGTTGGATGAATTTCCCATCGTTCATCACAGATATCACAGTTGACTTGATCCATTAGGGCCAGGTATTTGAAACACTGGAAGTCTTCTCCTCCGAGGCGGTGAAAATCGTCTTGGATTGACACCATCAAATGAGGATCGAGTATCTGGTCGATCACGCAGATCTTGGCGATCAGTCAAACATCTAGCTATAGTACTTGGCAACTGGTTCAGCTGAGTCTATACAATGAAGCAAAGAAAAATTGTGAGCTAAATTAATGAAATAACAACTGATGAAATAAGACTTGAAGAACAGCAAACTGAGTTAAAAGTTAACTTATGTATTATGATAAGTTCCTGGTAGCAACCGTGAGGAGATTGCTCTGTGGGATTCTTCACAATTTCTACATAATTGGCTAAATACGGAAAAATAAAGAGACAAATCAAGCTAATACCGATGATCATATAAAGAGAAAATTATAGTGGAAAGAGTTATGAGGAGTAACCTGCTAGATTACCTGTAAACCGCCTAACTTCTCCTCCAGACTTTGCACCCTTTTCTCTATGCTACCTTGGTTACCGTGCATTTCTGATACCATATCCTGTATATGACACTGTATCTACAAGTAAATTAATATGTTATAAATGTTTTATCCTTCAAAGCAAACAACGATGTTCATAAAAGTTATATTTCATCAATATTAGTACACTCCGTTTGTAGTGTCTATAAAGCCTGGATCCTGAAATTGGCGTAGACTGGCGCAAGCGCTTAAACATGCCATCCGGTATTGACTCTTTACATTACACATTTTAACTTGTAATAAGGACATATTTTAAGATGATGGAGTTTGAATTATAATACAAATCGATGAAGTTACACAGGAACCAAAGGAAAAGGAAATATTGAAAAGAAACTAATAATCTAAGCAGCAAAAATAAAATCCCATACTTTTAGAAAGAAACGTCAATTTAATCAGAGAGTTGGACTGCATTATATAAAAAATGAAACGTTTACATGTTCGAGTGGATTGGTTTCAAACCAGGTTAATAGCTAGAGAAACAGAAGAAAGTCATTATGACAAATGCAATATATCACCTTTATGTGCATATTAACGCTTGGTTACAAATTACAATTTTATTTTGGCGAATTGAATTACATGTGCACATAACATGTCTGTATTTACTTCAGCAAATGACCGTTTATTTAATTATTTATTTATTTTTTTGAGATATTTACATATTTATTTATCTATCTGATGTTATATCAACAAGATTACATCTGAATTACAGACCATAGGCCAGCATTATTGTGGGAGAAAACTGGGTAGTAAATTAACTTACAAAAAAAACCAAAACAAATTGGCAACGTAATAAGAGATTCGTGTACAAAAAACAAGACCCTCTCCTTCCATTCCTATCGGAGGACTTCTTACCAACGGGGCACTGGTATAAACAGTAAATTTGACAATGGAAATATCTGTGCAAGCCAATACCATTATGTGAAATTCCTTGATATGAAATATCTTTATCGTCTGAGCATTAAAGCGTTACAAGTGTTTCTTTTATTTTACATGTAGAAGGACAGCCTAACAATTAAGTTTGTTCTATGGAAAAAAGCGAAATAATTCAATTCGATTGAGCAGTGTTCATTCAGACCAGCCATGTAATTCCATGTTAAGCTGTACATGTTAAATTTAGAAGACAGGTTCTGTGATGTCGTCACGCACAACAGCTGTGCCTAACAGGGTCTGTTCTTCTATCTGTTTGTTTGCTTGCTATAGGCAGAATCTTTTGTGATTAAGCCTTTTTAAGTGGTGCATTTATAAAAGCGCCTTACTATACTTCCAAAATTGCTATTTAAACAATTCTTCCAATATATTCTTCGTTTATATAGATATTTTGATATAGATAGGGTTAGGTAATTCCTTATTAAGACAAACTGCATGATTAAAGTCAGATCTACAAATGCTCCCCATGTTTCTTTGTCGCAATTAATATCTGAACCAAGGTCTACCAAACAGTATCAAGTAATTTATCACATTGAAAAATTACAGACACGCTTGAAAAACCTGGTTTGTAAATGCCAAATATTTCCTCAGACAAGGTGACTGGTACTTATCATTTTCAACGTTTGTATTGGACAGCTGAGATGATGGCTTTTTATGAACCCCAAGATGTCCGACCTTTTTAACATCGTTTAATAGACCTCGGTGTCTTATCTTAATTGCGAGTATTTTAGATTTGATTTTAATGAGATTATTACGAAAAAGTAACAGGAATTATATTGCATTTGTCCTCGGATGATGTGCTAGTACTAGTTGGTGTTAAATGGTTGACAGGGAGGTAGAGAACATATATGTTAGGAACAATGACAGGAAGATTAACAAAACACAATACTTGGCTTCCGACCAAACATCACTGCCCAAAGTTCAACGGGCAAAAACAATGCAGTCCCAGCGATGAAATAAGAGAGAGCTTTCACAACAGTCTTGAACATACAAAAAGTACCCCTTTTCACAATCAATGTACCTAGTGAGCATGCCAATGCTAAATCTGATGTATATAACATTTAACTGATGTTCCAAATGACCATGCTGGTTCTTTCCAACTACATTCCCAAACTAGGCTAATTAACAGAGAAGAAAATGAACGAAATAGATATTGTGATAAATAGTTAAGCATAGCACTACTATCATTTTCAAAACCTGATATAATTGTGCGCTCTGACGGTTTCCATAATCAGAATGTTAATACACTGCGCCATACTACAACGACTTCTTGTTCAAAATGATAACAAATAAATGTACTTTGCATAAAAAGGGGTTTATTTTACCAATAACAATATAAACGGAAGTACAGCAAGGTAAACACAACATGTTTAAGGTCAGACATGTCATTTCAACCGTTCCTTCATTTTATAAAAGACGTTGGGGCATGTAAAATGTGTAATGTTTGTATGCATTTAGACAGCCACACGCGGTTCTGTGTCAGAATACACATCTGGCAAAGCCAGGTTGGCCTCAGGCACACCATCTCACAACCCGATTCTTTCTGGCTCAAGTCCAATAATTCTGAGGTTTCAAAATAAACGGTACGCGGGTAACTTATAGTAGACTTTGGCTACTGTAATTCCTGGATGGGACAAGAGCACGTCGAGAGTTATAAACCGAAAATGCCGAATTATATCTATAGACGGACATATCTGATCGAGAGAACCATGCAGCAAGGAAACCTTCACCACATTAATCTGGCTGTGAATTGGTTAACAAAAAGTGTGGATAGAAGCATTCATAGAGACCCATAACAACAACAACCGACCAAATTTCTTAAAATTCATGCCACACTGTTAGCACGAAGTCATGCAGATAAGATTTTCGAGGCGCCATGCAAACACAATATCTGCTGCCACTCCACCACACCCATGCGTAGTAAAGCTACAAGGCTACGGGCGCATGCGTATTAGCCACTCACTCGACTATTAGCGAGTGCGAGGGTTAATTTGACATTGGTAAAGGCAAACCTGCTTGTACTCTACGAATGGTACTGAGATATAGACGCTGTGAGCGGAGTCCAAACCGGCCATTGCTATGTGCTAGAAAAGGGAAACGGAAAGGAAACGTGCCAGTGAAAGTTGTACGTTTAAAGAACACTATGTAAACAAATTCAAGAAAAGTTAATAATCTTCCATTTTGTAGTGCACTAATAACAATATCAACAAAAAATAAGCGTACAATCAGCATGTACATTATTTAGTGTTTGGCTTTATGCGTAACTTTTTTTTTGGAAAATAGAATTTGAATTGAATATTAAACACGAGTCTTTAATGAATTAACGATTCCAATTTCCCCCGTCTCCCTCGTGAAGCATGCCCAAGAACACAGCCAAGCAGCTGGAAGCCAAATTCATGCAAACAAAGACAAGTCATGCAGAGACAGACAGAGGTTATGAGTGGTAGACAGGTTCATTGGAAGGGTTTCTGTGACGTTTGAACAATTTAACTCATGACAGATTTATCTCCCCTATCACATTATACACTACACGAAGTCTCGCTGAATCCTCAGCAAACTTTGTTAAAGGCAGAGAATTTTAGGTGAGTACCAAATTACAATGATACAAAACATCAATAGTATTCAGCCACTTACAGTGCTTATGTAATGATTAATACTTCCATCAGTTAACATTATTCTTCTCCTTAAGTAATAGTTCTGTCTAATATGGGGGATTAAACAATTATATGGATAAGCAGTGGGATGCAGGAACAATGAAATGCTGATATAATTAAGACAATGTATGGTTAATGGGGTCAGTGAAGATCGTTGTAACAAAGGGTTAATTGGATATGGAGGTCAGTAGAGGTGACATGGTTTGTGTAAGTTTTGTTTTGCTAATATAGAAATGTGCTCTGGAATATCAGCTGATTTATAAAAACTTATTACTTGTGTGACAAATTTCAAACAGCATGCATTCATTTACTGTCAAAGAATGCCGGTAATTAGAAACTCCAAAGTTAGTGTAATTCCAAATTTTTTGTGATGGTGAATTTTCACTAACTCAGTCTCTAAACTTTTCACCTTTATTATAATTAATTTCACAGGCGCTTGCCAATAATGGCTAGCACTTCATCATCTTCAAATAAAGCAAGTCTCAGCCATTACGTGCTCTTTGAAGTAGCCATTACAGACTGTTTGCTCGCCAGTTAAAGACATAAAGTGTGACTTGGTAGAAATGCCTTAATGGCAATTCCCATGCCATGCAATTTGGTAAGTTCAGATTTGGTCATTGAAATACTCCACTTTAACCATTTAAAAGCAAACGAATCACACTTTAGAAACGCTTTGTCTGCACACATCGTACGGCAAATTATATCACGTTATTAAAGGGTACAAATCGATCTTTTCTCAACTTTCCAACTTAACCCGTGTACTGTCACAGTCGATTAAACAGTCTTACGTAAGATTTAATAATAGCATGGCTTGGCAACGATACCTTGCAGGTAAACACTAATAACTCATTAAGCGTGGCTGATAGATTCAACCAGGGTTCGCACTCAGAAATTGTGGAAAATCCCTTTTATCTTGACTGTTTTGGGTCCATATATTGAAGGTGATAAAGTCCCAATGTAACAACTAATCATCTATATATTGCAATTTTCAGGTGAAACATTTGATACCATTGAATTGATATGTACAAGTATCAGTTATATCTGAATGACCATATAAATAAAGACTCGCATGGTAACAACCACTACAATAATAGAGATTGTAATATTTGGAGGAAAAAACTTCTAGCCAGCCTTGAAATAAGCAACAAAATATAGGACGTTTTGTGATACTCGATATTAATATGAGGATTGGATGTGGCGACGTTAAGGAGTGACACAGGGGAACTGGGGTTATGCCAGACGCAGTGCGCTTCTGATTTGGTGTTGTGATACAATCTATACTATGCAACAGCTATGCCAAGATGAACAAAGTATTAAACTTGTTTATAGGTTGTCAACATTGAAAACTATATTACTTATATTTAAAGAATAGTAAACTTTAATACGACTCCAATAAAAGATACACATAAACCGAAATATTGAATCACCATGTGTCCATGTGAATCTACATTGGAGTAGTAAGATTTTATCTACTCTGTGAACGTCATCAGTGGGAATAATAATACATGTTTACGTTAGATGATATTATTTTAGATTATATAGATTAGATAGCTGTATCAAACGTAATGAGGTAAAATAGTAGCTTTATTAGTGCTATGTGTTAATGATATATAAACTGATGTAAGCCACTTACAGCCCATGCTCTAAATATTCTCAATGTTTGAGAATAATAAATGTTATTTCCAAATAATTAAATGAGACAATGGTTAAATTCAATGTTAGAATACAAAGTACCTTTGCCATGTCGACTAACGTGTTTTGGTTTTCTGTCAGTTTTCGTTGGTCAAGCTTCACTCGCCGAAGACTGTAATGAAAAATGGTAACATTTGAACATCTAATAATACAAAAGTTAATAAAAATAAACGTGCATTTAAAAGAATTGAAATAAGAATGAACATCAACCAGTTTGGGAGATACGTTTATAATATAGGTACTGCTTATTCGCTAACCCCCGTTTATGTACCTGGAGATAATGACGATATAAACCCACCGTTTTCCTTATTCATCTACTGGTTGTTTGACTTTTGTGTTTTTCAACTGTATTTAATTTGTAAGACGAGTTGACATCACATGGAAAGCTAAGAAGAAACCTTGTTGACGCCCCCACCCCCTCGGCAGTCACTGAGAACCTTTTCTTTTATATCAAAAACTTTAAATCTCGATGGAGTACATCAGCACAATGCACAACTGGGAGCCCACCCAAAACTGGGAGCCCACCCATCAATGGTTTTCAAGTCGAGACAAATTCTATGGCTCCTTCTGTTAAATCAAGTTAGTGGATCTGTTAGAACGTATTACATTTATTCCAATTATATAAAGAATCGATCCGTAAGAACTTCTTTATGCATATAGATCAGGAGCGAATATGTTTGCAGAGTTCTTTGTAAGCAAACGAAGTAACTTACCTGTGTATCGCATGAAGGAATTTCCTCTGATGTGTGCGGACTTTACTGGCGTTGACTTTCTTAACAAGTTTTGTATATTTATATATAAGCCACGTTTCTCTTAAAACATTTGCAGCTGCATTTTTTAACTGCAAAAAAGAAGGGAACATTCAAGTAAATAATATTACATTTAATTAAAAACTTTTAAATAATCTAGATCATTTCAAACTGTATTGATACCTGATCAATTGCGCTTGTAAAACGATCAATAAGACCAAGCATATAATTATAAACACTTCTTTTTCTATTTAACCAAAAGGTCATTACTAATAACTGATATTGAAGACTGCTTTGTCTATATATCATATAACGATATGGAGAAAGAAAAAGATTGCATGCTCCTAGACTGGTGATGGAAGCTTGGACCCCAGGGTCAACAGCGTAGAATACAAAGTGAATTCTGTTCAATCTGAAGACTGGCAGGGGTTTTACTTTTATGGACGAGACATAACTAATGTCTCTGTGCCAGATTGAATACTAAATAGACAAAACGGTAAAGCCGTTATATCAATGAGAACATTATGGTACAAACAATTAGTTTTTAAATGTAAACTCACCCTTTTTGATAACTGTGTATCCATCATAAAATTATGAACATGTTTTTCAGCTCTACTGAGCTCTAATTTTCTGGCGATAACGGCTACAACCAACGCTGTACAGCCCGCGCCCTAGTGAACAGAGAGAGAGGGACAACATTTAAACATGGACCAATAAACTGTAACACAAAAATTGCAGGTATTGTTTTTTGGTTCTATTTTTGTTTTTGTGCATTCCTAAATGTACTTGACCATCTACAAATTCTGATGGTGACTTAAGTCGAATCGACTTATTCCATTCAATCGTGTCCGAGCTTTTAAACACCCAAGTTGTGCAAACTCGAATCGTATGATGAACGAGTTGAGACTTATAGAAGCGGTCTTATTCCTTCCGTACATTTTAAGAGTTCCAAACATTCCACACAATTGGCTCGAATCTTTTTCACATAATCGGGTAGCGGTTCAATAATGGTTGAATAAAGCATTTGATTTTTTTGTTTGTTTGTTTGATTGGGGTGTAACATCGTACTCAAGGGTATTTCACTTACATAACAACAGATTGTCCATTTCACACTGATCCTTGCTTAAAATATGGTGGAAAATCGGGAGAAAACTTACTAAAACCAACACCGGGCTTGCTGCAGCCACATGGTGCGACTCACTCATATACCAGATCGTTGACAGATGGACTCGAACTCGTTAAAGGTACATGGGAGAAGGATAAGTGGGCTGACATGCTAACCACTAAGCCACGGCCGCGGTATAAAGCATTTGAAGTGTGAATACTTTGTTCGAATCCCGGTGGAGGCAAGCAAATTTTTCTCTCTGCATTTTATTCAAAATATATATATATATTTAAAATAAAAAAGCAGACCGCGGAACTTAAAATATGAATTGGAATCATAACAAAAATCAGTAATAATATATATGTTATTTTCACCTAAAAACATGAGCACATTTAAAGTCATCTTAAGTTTTATTTTATGCTTTTAGGTTTAATAGATTGGACTGTTCAGTATAAGTCAGATAACGCATATAACTGTGTACACCTGTGTTGTTAGAAAAGCAAATGATTTCCTAGCATAAGAAAAGTAAGGCGAGGCAATAGGAAGGATATGCTATAAACTCGATATCCTGGATCACAATACCGCATTAGACAAAAAACAAAAACCTGTAGCTAATCCGCAAAGACGACAGAGGCTTATCAGCGAGATGTTATCGATCAGGCAATAGTTCAACAGAGAAATGTGTGGAGAGGATCTTAGCGAACGAGATTAATAATACAGATCCAACAGCTGGATGTAGCGACATAGGAATTCCGGCAATGATTTACACCATACAATGTCCGTTGTCTTAGTTTCCATATCTGTACAGTTTCCTATTCAATTTGGAAATAGTTCTACTGAGTGAAAGGAAAGCGTGTTGTAACACACGGCTCCCTTGAGTGGTCATCAAACACCGATGTCGTTATGCAAACAATTGTTCGTGAAATTAAAATAAACAGAAATGCAGACTGTAGAACCGTTCGTATATTTCTTGGTTTCATCGAAAGAGTCATAGTCAGTTTAAATAACATGAATATCGAATTATTTTGACGCTCGACGCGATTTGTCAAAACTGTGATGAAAAGGTCTAATTGATTAGAGACTGTGTTTTCTTTAAGTTAGCCCCCTATATTTAAGGTTAGTTTGGATGGTAAATTTATCACAAAGTTATTCCTGTTGGAAACCAAGCGTAAAACATTCCGACAAGGAAAATAATTAAAATTCAACGACGCGGCAGCAAATTATCCAGAAGTACTCGAGAGGCCCATCTCTATCGACACATAGCCGGAAGCCTTGTCCGGTTATCCCCCCTGAATCGGAAATTAGACTCGAGCAATCACTTCTCGAGAAATTGAAAAACAACACATTCTTCAGTGATTGTGTACCTTGGCATTGGTTTCACTTGATGCCAACACGCCTCAGAAAAGTCGTTAAGAGTTTATAGCTTCGGAGTTCATCGACACTAAGAGATTACACGGGTCAGCTTAACAATACTACTTATAGATCTTATTCCAGCCATCTTGGCAAACCCCAATGTAATCTTGAACAAAGATTTCAGTTGAAGAGAGCCAGAGAATGGTGGGCTATTTGATGAGATGTGCTACATACTTACCATGAGTCCAGTCAGGATGGCAATTCCCCGACCGCAGTACGTGTTTGGAACTATATCCCCATAACCAATGGATAAAAACGTTATGGAGATCATCCACATTGAATTAAGAATATTGGCGTGCTTTACGTCGTGATGGCTGTAAGTAAAACAAAAATGCATAAACAATCAGTTATTCTTTAATATGATGGGAGGAATTGCCATACAGGTTGACACGACAGCAGATAAAACGACATATCAATAAAAGCGTAATTTATATGGAGTATATACCGTGCGGAAAAACAGCCGCCCTTGGATTGAAAAAAAAAGCACAGGACAGAAAAAAGGGGATTTTTAACTTAGTATTATCCTGGGCTGACCTGTTTACAGATCACATACAGCATTTCAGTATATTTTATTCCTGGCCATTAATATCGTTCCGTACAAGACACAAAAATCTTTAGTAAATGGTGGCGTAATAAATAAAGCTAGGACATAAAAGCGAAATGACCTTTGTGTCATTGTGGCGAATGAAGATACGGCTATGCTTTGCTAATGGACATCGGAATCAAGACTGATTTCCGAATGGTAAACTGCAGTATAAAATTAAAGGGGATATTGTACACATGTTGATCTGTGCTGTATCTAAATTATGCAGTGTTAACATTGAATAAATAGTTAAAGGTCTTATTCTCTGATATTCCAAAGTTTCCAAACGGGATGGTTTTATTGTCCCAGAATTATTACATAACACACAGCTAGGGATTTTAAGCTATGTAACTATATATATAGAAATATTGCATGTTTGATAATGGAATAGCATATATGAATGGTAGGACTTAACTCTGGAACTCAATTTGCCAGCTCAAGGCATTTGATATTCTACGATAAAAACGTTATGGAGATCATCCACATTGAATTAAGAATATTGGGGTGTTTTACTTCGTGATGGCTGTAAGTAGAACAAAAATGCATAAACATAAACACGCTTTACTATTTGCGATAATAGTAATGTTGCACGCTGGAGCGTTGGGTAAGAGAATTATTCTTCAAAATTAAACGTTAAAGTGTTCTCTTGTAAAGCATAGGTGGGTCCCGATTTATGGAGGGTTCCAATGACATTCTGTTTTGCTAATGTTTTACACTAAAAAAACTTGCTCTTAACTCTGGAACGAATACATTCGGTGTAAACAAACACTTGCTAGTCAACTCGTGCTGCATGCGCTATCTTTAAATATATCAAATGTCTCCAGCTGACAAATCATGATGTTCCATTCTCAAACATAAAATATTTCTTTAATTTTCCACTCTCAAACATCAAGTATTTCTTTAATGTTTCATTTTCAAACATCAACAAATTCTTTAATGTTTCCTTCTCAAACATCAACTATTCTTTAATGTTCCATTCTCAAACAAGCTGTACTTGTTTTGTTTTTACACAATGTATTCATGGATTCAGGACATATTGTGTGTATGCGAGACTGAACTAGTCGTACTGAAACAGAAGAGATTATATAGTAATGAATCCTTACTAAAAGTCGTATCTCAACGTATACAAAATGAAGTCTGTGACTTCAATAATGATATAATTCCACCAAACCCGAGCTCAGAAGACTTTGTGTCTTGTACATTTGTCATAACAATTGCTACGTCTATATGTAGCTTGTAGTAGAATACTGAATGGTAGGACTATTGGGGATTTTGAAGGTAAAGTAACTTTCATTAGTAGAATTGGCAGCAGTGTTATTGACTATGCACTGGTGACACAATCACTTATGTCAGATATAATATCCTTTTCGATTCTAGATTTCAATGAGTTTTCAGATCATGCGACGATCTCTTCAGTGTGTAAAAGAGCGCAACAATGTTAATCCAGTATACAACTCATATAAATAGAAAGCAAAGCTCGCATCTACTGTGAAATGGAATAATAAACACAAATCACTTGTAGGGGAGTGCCTCCAGTTAAATACGGATAGGTAAAAACCTTTAATATTTTCGGACAGTTCTAATACTCTTAATGCGGCACGCTTTTGCCAGGATGTTAGATAACATTGTATCTGTGTTCAAAGAAAAATTATTAATGTTAAGAACACTAACAATCCATCACGTGATCCGGAGAAGTCTAGATTCAACAATGCATGCCGTGAAGCTCTCAAAGATTACCGAGATGCCCAGAGGTCATTTAACTCTGATCGCGGCAGGGAATCCCTATGTCAGCAGACAGAACCCAAATGTAAGAAAGTCACGAAAAGACAAAAACTTTGTTACAGAGAATACGAAGGTGATATTTTGGATTTACAAAAGATTTCGACTTAACCCTAAACGTTCAGGAAACATTGTAACCACTGAAGCAAGTCTGAATCACTTCAAAGATTTGTCTGATAGCAAACGACAATGTCACGTGACGCATATTGATCCTACTGATAGCAACAATATTATTACGAAGTATTGTTATAGTCTTAACACGCACATAGGTAGTAATATCAGTTTGTCCCCAGACCTAACCAAAAATATTTCAAATTGCTCCGATAGCACACCCTCTCGATTCAGAGAACAAGATGAGGAGATACTTCCCTCTGGGATACTAAATGTCATTAAGGGCCCAACTACTGATCTAGCTGTTTAATAAGATATTCATATCCGGAGAATTCCCACCCTGTTGGACAAAGGGCATTGTTATCCCAATAAAAAAAAGGGAAAGTCTGAAGATGTCAACAATTATCGCGGAATCACCCTGTTAAGCAACACATGTTAACGTTTAACATCTGTATTAAATAATAGACTATTAAAATAGCACCATGATATATGTTATCACTGATACACAACTAGGATCTAAACAGGCATTTGGAACTAAAGATGCTAGTTTTATTCTGAGAGCTTAAATAAACAAATTTATCACTCAAATAAAAACAAACTTTACTGCTGTTTTGTAGATGACAGTAAAGCATTTGACCACATATAAAACATTCAAATCTATGTTCTAAGTTAGCAAACAAGGGTATTGGAGGGAATATGCTATAAGTAATAAAATCATTGCATAAGAATAAAATAGTACTAATTAGAGGCAGGGTGATTACACCTAACCGTTTTTGTACACAATCGGTCTAATGTAAAGTAAGTGCCTTTCATTCATTATGATTTCATTATTTTTAAATAGTACTGAAACAGAGTTGTTACGTAATGACTGGCCATCAACTGAAACAATTGATATCAATATATTTTTCACTCATGTGCGCTGATGATACGGTTCTATTAGCTGAGTCGGCTGAAAAACTGCAATATCTTATAACGGTTCTATCACTTAGAGTACTGCACGACATGGAACTTATCCGTTAATGAAGTGAAAACTAAAAAATTCAATCCCTTGACCAACTTGGCATTGTCCTGAGGTCCACATTTATGTGAATGAAAAAGAGTTGGAACTTGTCAATGACCGGCTTTGTTTATCTAGGTTTAGTTTTTTCTTATATTGGAAAATTTAAGAAGTGCCAGCATACACTCGCTGAACAGAGTGTGAGAGCAAAATGTCGGATTATGGCCTCAACGTTGTTATGTACTTTTTGACTCCTACATTTCTAGCTTTATGCAGTATGGCTGAGAGACCGGGGGTATGCATCCTGCGGTATGAGTGAATATTTGGTAACACAGTCAATTCAAATGTCCCTTGTTTTATGAAAGTATACAAGACCGTTCAAATTGACCAATTTAGTCAATGTTTAAATTAGCAGATGAAAAAAAGGTATAAATATCCTCGTTTATAAACATATTGTAGACTCATTGTTGCGGCAGCGCTTTTTTAAAAATATTATATTGAGAAAATATCATAGGGTTATCACGTTGTTTCGTTTATCTGCCTAGGGAGATTTGACAATATTGTCCGCTCGAATAGCCTATGTGTCAACTACAGTACCCATAGGGTCGAAGACGAATTTCATTTCATCTTAATTTGCTGGGCATTCTCTAGTTTAAGTATAAACAGAAATACTATTGCCGTTAACAATCTGCACCCAAAATGAACCCAATTGTTATTATGGGCAAATGTTAATGCGCTGAGAAATCTTGGTTTGTATATATATTCAAAAAAAATTCATATATTCGACTTCGACTGTAATGTATGGACTACTCTCCGCTACATTTTATGTAATCCTGTATACCTATGAACTGTATGCTTAGGGCGAATAAACTATATTGCTACTACTATATACAGTCCTCGAACTTATTGTAAAAGGCTTTACAAGTTATAAGCATTACTTTCTTAATGGTGTGTAGAATAATAGAGTACACGATTGACAACTCTTCGAAAAATGTTTTTAAGCCCACTCCCAGATGGGCTGTCTTACAAAGCCCCAGTACTTATGTTGTGTCCTCAGTATAGGCATAGTTAAGTCGAACATAATATATAAGCAACGCATGCTGGTAATTTGGTTATAAAGTTGCCTTTCCCCTAGGGGGGCCCATGCATGGACAGTAGAATAACTTCAGAGATTGTCTATTGTAGATTTGTGTTGACTGTTGATGCATGTATGTTTTCTTTTTTTATGGATTGTTGTTTATTCTCACTTATAAGACTACGGATTACTTGTTACTCTGCCTGGCGGGATAAACCAGCCTACGAAAACCAGTCACCCCGTGCATGTCCGCATACATCGGAGTACCACTGTTATATCTTACCTGTGTGGTACAGCGGAAGAGGATCTGCAGTCCAACCTGCTCACAACTGAGCCACACATACCTGACCTTTATACACTTGATGATTGATCCAACTGACAACTACAGTAAGTTTACTGTAACACCAGTACACAGAATACATGGCAAACAGGAGGAACGTTCATTTAGCTCGGTCGAACAGGGCACACATCGAGTAAACATTTCATAGAGATAGTTTATTAAAGGAACGCATGCCACTCAGGTCCGATGTAATTACTTTATTTCTCTAAATATGTCACAGCCAGAGACCCAAATTAACCAGAACAAGATCAATAAGTGGAATGAGAGTCCATGTTGTCCTCTGAAAACCCTTCTCAAGTACTGAACCAAGGAGCAAACACACCACAATAGTTCGCCATGGTGATGAGTCTATATAGTTTCTGTCCTTGTCAAATAGATAATCAGATTTTTAGTGGAGCAGAAATCAATAAATATTAAAGCTACTTCTTTCAAATTAATACCACCTCAAAAATAAATAAATATAGAAGCTAGAATTTAGGTTACAATCACTGCTTATTCACAGACGTCTTTATTCAGTGTTTTATCTCCGTTTTAACACCAAACCTCTTTGGCCGGATAAAACCGTATGCAGTAAGTACTGAGCTGCCTTCTATTCATTTTTAGCCACAATGGCACAGAGGAATGTCCATTAACGCATTAACGCTGGAAGCAAAACAAAATCTGCTATTTTCATATAAAAAAAAAATCCCACAATAGTTCTAGTTTAGAAGACTAATGCTATTCCGACATTCATTCCTACAGATTCAGATAACGCTTTTCCAAGCTGATTAAAAAAAGCCACAGTTTGCCCATTCACATCCGCAATGACTCTTGATGAGAATTAGCAACACAGTATAAAATGAGACAGTTATTCCCATTGTGCACGTTACAAATGTACACTAGCATAATTTATTGTATAAAAACAGATATGGAAAGCCGATCTGACCTCAATCTTCATTTGCCTGATATCAGCCATGATAACCACAGGGATTTGACCACCGCAAATATACCTGCAGCATAAATTGCATTGAAATGGTTCCAATCTTCAGAAGTTCAACATAAATTTCACTCCGCTGTATCTTTCTTGCCTCAGGAACAAGGCTACCGTATTGGAAATTTTTCGGGTAATCTTACTAACAACTTCAGATGGTCATAGAAAACCCTGCTTTGAATTTTGATTCTAACATTTTTTTTCCTTGATACTACACGAAGCTATTAGAAATATTACACCTCTTGCCACACACCACTAAGCCAGAATGAATTTTAAGCCTTGATTCAAAGACAATTCAGGTTGATTTATCCATAACACACTCTTGTTTATTGTTTCAAGGGACGTTTACATACAGATACTAGAACGGTTATCAAGCATATTATATGATTAACAGTTCAAGTATCTGTATTGAAGTGTCGCTTGAAAAATACACACAGCTATCATCCACAAAACCTGTTTATTTGTATGTCGCATCCAGTTTTATTTAGATAAAAGATGATTGTCCAGCAGAAATCAATACATATAAAACAAAGCTTTGGCAAGGTTTATACTACACTCTAAAAATAAATACCCAACTAAAAACACACCGACTTTAGTTTATGTTCGTTGAATCCTCTTTGGCAGAAAAAACAACAACATTGTCAGTGATAATAAAAAGAACTGAACTGGCGCCAACGTGATTTTAAGCTGCAAATCGTTTGGTAGTGTCAATTAAGAAATTGCCGTTAAAAACAAAACAAAGCCTGCCGAACATTAGTTTGCATAGGTAGACCCACCCTATATTCAGCACGATAAAATTCGAAACTACACAATTCGAAGCTGGATAAAATTGTAGAAAAGCATTTGCCTTATTCTCTTCGGCAACTCTTTTTACTGACAATTGACAGCAGACAGAAAAAAAATTCAGTGGTTTGTTGGTAATCTACACCAGCTAGGATTATTAACAAAACCAGTTAAAACCATGTCGTTAAAGCTTTACAGTTTTAAAACCCGACAGCCTTTGATGAGACGGATGATTAGGTGATGTCTTTTTAACCCATTGGTGCTTAAAATAATTGTCCAGACGCAAACACAACACAACAGACAGATTTTCTATTATAACCCATTGTTATTATTAGTCCCTTCAAATGTGCGTGTATTCGGGTGCTAAAACTTAAAACTCATTCATGTCATATATTCTATGTTTTTCTAAAGTACGATTGACAGCGGTGTTGGTACCTACATCGAAACGTTAAAGGAGCTTGCTCTCAGAGCTACGCGCCAGCCGATATGTTCGTGATGTACTTGTATTGTGTCGAGGTTGGTTGCACATATTGGGCCAGACGCTGTAGTGTCAGTGAAATAACATTAAGAACAG
>JAQQZZ010079500.1:0-19672 GCA_030265115.1 Mopalia vespertina
AACCCCCCCCCCCCCCCCCCTCCCCCAACACACACACCCGATCCCCGAGATCACAGCTTGGTGACGGGCGTGATAAAATATGTTATGATAAATTTTAAACGTCATCGTCATAGAGCGGGTCCATCCTCGCAAAACCCTTTCGTAGATGACCATAATACAGATAACCAATGTAAAATGCCAACACGCTGTTGTTCTCACACATTAATTCTGAAAGTACTTCGTTTTTATAGGTTGTGGAGCTTACGGCTGTTTATTGAATTACCTCCAATGCTTGACATTTAACATTTCTGACAAATGCATTGATGGCAAAAACTGTGAAATATTATGGATTTGTATTTCAAAATGTTTCCAGGCTTGTTAAGAAAATCTCAATCGTTCATGGGATTGGGACTCGAGTGAGGACGAACGTATTAAGAACATAAAAAAACCCACATTATAATGTATAACTCGAGTTAAAATAGCAAAGGTGACCAATTGACAAACACTTGATTTATAAACAGGGCACTTCACAAATTTTAATGATGCAATTCAGGACGGAACGTGAAAATAGTACCTTTTTAAAGATGTAAGTGCACCAACAGATCGTTCCGTTTTGTCCCCACTTGACATTTAAACATTTTTGTTCAATTTGGTCGCAATCAACATCATTTTTGTTTTTAGAAGTCTTGTTCACGAAACCCAAACAAATGCAAGGAAAACGAAGCAAAAGCAATCTTTTTTGTCTTAAAATTTGAAAATAATTATTTTGATTTTACAGCTAAAATGAAGGAGTAGTTGCATCCCGGGTGTACAATGGTGCATCTAGAACACAGCATTGTTCAATAAATATACAGGACTTAGCAACACGAGCTGAAATGTCTAACATGTAAAATCACTCTGTTACATAATTGTGCAATTACTCCCAGAAGACCTGTTTGTTTGAAGAAACCTTGGTACAGTGCAAATAGATAGCGAACCTCAAAATGTCAAACAATGCGATGGGATGGAGATCATTTAGTTGGCGCTTTCTAGCCAATGCGAATCAACTCTGGGTTAGGTCTGTGCGATTTCCTTTGTGTCTACGTAAAACACAAAAATGTCACAAATATATACGTCTAGTATGGAGGAAGTATTTGATCATTAATGTAACGACTTCCTGATGTCATTAATAATAATATTAATAAACTTTATTTAAACACGGGCAAGCTATCAATACAGACAGTTTTTTGTTATAGTAGCCATGGGCTGTAACGTGAGTAGAAGTATATTAACGTAACAATATTAAGAATATGACTGTTTTGTTGTTATAAAAAACACATTTAAGAACATTTTATAAAAGTAAATTAATATTAATATGATTACACATGCTAGTTAAGAAGAATATACATCAGTACAAAACGCTTCACAAGCTCGTTTAAAGATATTTCAGTTTTACTGCTCTTAACGTTGTATGGCAAGGAGTTCCAGTTGTTTGCAGCACTGATCACTATAGACACTAGACGTAACACTGTCCGGGAAAAGGGCACACAAACAGTTAAAGACCGTTTTTCTGGAAACTTTTAAATTAAATAATCTCTTATGTGCCAAGGACTTAATCCATTTAAGCACTTGAAAACAAGTACACATTCACGACACATGAAACGATAGCCATTTCAACGTTAAGAACATTCCAGATGAAGGAGTATAAATATCACAGTCAATGATCAATCTGGAGGCACGTTTCTGTAAACGTTGAATGCGCTGGCAATTTGCTTGAGACGTGCGACCACAAACAGTACCGCAAAAATCTATGTGGGGTAACATAAAGCAATTGAAAAATAAAATCCTTGCTTTATATGGTAAGTATTTACAAATATTTTTCAATAGGAATAACTTTTATACAAACATTATTTATGTGATCTGATCAATCCAGGTTATTATTTATTGTTACTCCCAACAGCTTTTCATTAGCAGTTTAAGCGATTTCCTTGTTGAGAAAATTGACAGAAGCACGCATGGGTGAAACAAAGACAAGTGACCAATAAACTCACTATAATATATAGTCATTTTGAACAAGTAACTACTAAATAAACATCGTGCCAATTGCTTGCAATTCAATGTCTACCAATGCTAGTTAAATTGCATTTAAGTCCGATGGTTTAGGGTTTAATTGCTAACTATACCCACTTTATGAAGAAATCGGAAGGTTTACAACGTTGTGTTTGTGTTTCGATGTGTTCGTCAATAACACCTTGGTTATTTTTCAATGCACATCTCGAAGACCTTTTTCAACCATATGTTCAAGTCTGTACCAAATCTCTGCTTTGTTCTTTAGTGTTATAAATCACAAAAGAACAAATTGAATTGAACAATGCCTCGTTAGAATGATTTTTTCGGTAACTACTAATCCGAGAAAGTAGCATAATTCTGTCGAGTATCAATCGGTCGTATGTAATACATTATTAAAATGTAAGTCAGTAGAAGAAAGGCATAGTCGTTGTGAAAACCGCCGTCATGCATAACACTATATATGTCCACTTGTGTCGTAAATTGTTGTGAATGGCGTTTCATCGTTATTTATACTTAATTTTCAAGAGAAAGTCCTTGCATTTGTCGCCTAAACTAAACAAAAAAACACCAAGTGTACTCTCAATGCCTCATTATCGCCAAGCAATCAATGTATGTTTGAAGTACACCACATTCTGTCATTAAATCACGTTTATGTATCCGGCAAAGTCTTGTTAGCTTTGCTCGCTGGTGTTAATGTCTTTGTTTTCATTTACAAACTGAGTGACCCTCGACTTTAAATACTTGCATGTTGACGTAGGCGAGTGAGATATGGCACATCAACACATCAAAGAAAAACATAAGCCGTACACTATCGACAAAAGCAAAATAGATTTTGACTGCCATTACTACGAATAAATTTAAACGATTTTTGTTTCAGATTTGGTACAAAAAATACAATTTTCCATTTTACCAGAACTTTTTAATAGACGTCTGAGCAGAGTGATTATTTGATTTTCGCAATAGATTTATGGGAAGCGAGTTCCTATTATGTCCGTCAGATGTTTTCTAAATGTAAAGGACTTTAACAAACACACGGTAATGTAACTAGTTATCAAAAGTAAAAGTATAGTCTGATGAATCCAATATTAGCTGTTAGTAGCATTGCCTGATTAGAGCTTGTTCGATAGAAAGGGGATCCATATTTACTGCCGTAATCGTACCTAAGGCTGGAATCAATAGAAGAAAACCACCAGAGATCAAACGCTAGCCAATAGCAGGTATGTTTCTCTACTGCTACAGTTTGTAGGTAAGCTCAAAATCTGTTTGTGCAGTACGGTTTATATATAAATATATAATTATAACATACGTAATGCAGTCGACCAAGCTCTTCCACAGGTTCGAACACATTCATAATTTGTACCTATATTCTGTGGTACACTTGTGGAATGCGCTGGCACTACACTTATTTGGCTTAACGACACAATGTGGTGCACAACTCTCACGTTTTATCTACTGTCTTTTACTTTGTGGGTTGTGTGTGTCACCAACCCAATAAAGCCCTGGGCAATAAGGAAGCAATCTATCACATAACGGCCTGATATCCACAGGGACCTGTTGAGAACACAGAGAAATATAGAACTCAGCTCGGGACAAAATTATAACGGCTTCTGCTAGAAATCCAATCTGGCGCTGATGATACGGTTAATAAAAGTAGGAGCTGCAGCAAAATAGAACCAGTTGAATAAGTTATGTTTTTTAACATAAAATAATGTAGCATACATCAACACGGACATCAACATGTCCCCATAAATGATAATGACATGTGTGATTGATTACCCGTTATATGAACAGTTGGACTATCGTTTATGATATATAATCCAGGCATATAATTGGAAGCCGACTAATGTCGGTTTTGCCAGAGTTAGGTTAAATCCTCAGACTGGAAGATATAACCACATCCAATAGTGTCGCCGACGGTTCGGATGGACACCGGGGCTAGATCTAGGAGCGACACGAAGGCGAATTGTATGTTTTGTATTTATATGGCGTCTTGTGCTCGTCATTGTCTTTTAGTGACGCTGATGATGCATGGTGGCCTTCGGCATTCGGGGTAGCACGCCTCATATATTGAAATAGCATACGGCGTTAAACCCCAATGAACCAAACAATCTAATAATGCCAACAACAAGCAAATGCATTTGGCTTAAACTTGGAACTTTAAATCATGGAGAAGAGAATGTGAGCCTTCTACTCCTGTAAAATGGTTGCCAGCATGTAAACTTAAAATCTGTTATGTCAGTTGCTTGGTATGAATTCTTAATCAATGAGATTTGGTGGTTGTCGGATAAATCTTTGGGAAGAAAACCTGATATCATACGTGGTATTTTTTTTTTATTGCAGACTAAATTTTCTAAATAAGTCATTTATAGTCTGATAATTCAGATACCAGTCGTTTCTAGCATTGACAGATTAGAGCTTGGTGAACAGAAAGGGGATCAATATTTACAACCTTAATCGTACCCAAGCTGGAACTGTAAACCATTCAATTACTGAGCTGGAAACACCCCTAACCTTTGATAGTGTCATCAACACGGACTTGCCCTTAAGATAAATTGTTCTGTTATGGAAAGGAAAGACCGTTCCCGGAATGAGTTTAAATCAATATAACAGAAGCTCTATAGAGAGATCAAATGCAAGGCAGAAGCAGTTCTGTTTCTCTATTGCTACAGTTTGCACATAAGTTTAAATCTATTTTTCAAGTACGGTTTATATATTACCATTTTGTTTTGGATAACGAAGTACCCATATCAACGTATGATTCCCGGACAGTTGTGTGTGACGCGTGACATGTAGATGATGATTTATAATAACGTACGATTCCTTGACAGTTGTGTGTGACGCGTGACATGTAGATGATGATTTATAATAACGTATGATTCCAAGTCTAACTGATACTCATATTAAACGACTTGTATAAGTTATCTTAACTTCTAATCAATTCCACTCGTACCTTTATAATACATTCCTTTTTGTTTAAAACAACCACTGTTCAGTTTAAATTTCAATGTAAACAACGAAAAGTACAAGTCCATAAATGTAGTTTTTATTGTTGAGCTTTAGCTTTATATGTATGGCGCATTTTAGAAAGTGGTACAGTATAAACACTAATCGTTTTGACGTGTTTTTGGTCATGACACAATTCAAGATCTTACCATTGGCCAGCAAACACGAATTTATTGATGGGTTTTATATACACTTCTGCATACTGCATTCAATCAGTAAACATATAACTTTCCCTTAATAATACTTTTGAAACAAAACATATTGCCAGTCGACACAGTGGTCTTCATGCAATGTATCAGAAAGTAATATGTTTTGTATATTCCTGTTTGCGCGGTTACAAATTTAATTAACCAAATGTATGCTGATCTCATTTACCATTATAGCCGGTGTTCTTTTCTCAAGCTTGTTTATGGATCTTAGGTCGTATTCATGTCTACTGACAATATTAGAATGTTCCAGTCATATCATAAATATGGCTTATCTTCCATCTGGGTCCCGTCAGATTAGAACATAAATTTTCGCGAACAAAATCTAAGATACAAAGATTAAATAATCTAGCAACATGCCATCGATCTGTACAGCCGTCTTGATTAAATATGTGAGAGGGGGGAAATGTCAATGTGCCTTTCCTATTCCTGTATGACTCGTTTTGAATAAATTAATTATATTATTTGTACGTGGAAAACTGTAATAACCATTATACTTAGAACCGGGATGTTTATGGTTCTGACGACGTGTCAATTGGATCAATTGAAGAACACGCCACAGATTCCTCTAAAGGCTTTCCTCTTTAAACGCCCTGTTTGATTGTGGTCTAATGCCATACTCCACTGAAAATATGTTAGCCGAAGATAAATCATAAATCAACAGTACAGCATTTGCAAAATAATAAAACTGCTATTTATCAACGGCAGTGTAGTTCAGACTCGCCCACACAAGCACGCCTCTGATTAATTGATTGGTTGGTCGATTGATTGATTGGTGTTTTACGCCGGGCTTACGGGTATTTCACTTATATGACGGCGGTGTATTCCAACAACAATTGACACTAGCGCAACAAAGACGTGAAGGGTTTCCATAATGTTGGAAAGTTAATTTTCACCCAGTGCTAAGTAAAGACATCATTGCTACTCTTCAAACAAATTTGAGGTGTTTTGTGTTATTAAAATACACGGTTTCTATCGGGCTGAGTAGAATAATATTTGGAGCACTCACCTCTTAGTCCGATGTTTGTAAGCTATTATATTTGTTAAATGTTTATATCCTAATACCTGGCATGTATTTCATGTATATGTTTTGTGTCTCTCTGTTATCAGCTATATATATTTAACACGTTATCTATAAAACATCATAAATTTTATTGCACTTATTTTTATCCAATGGAATGTTCCGTACGCTGAGAAATTTTTGGTGATGAACAAAGAGCCCATTTAATAAACTTGATATTTTAAGAAAATTCTTACTCCGCATGTGTTTGTACTTAGAAACGTCGAAGAATCCCTAACGCTGATATAACTTGTATTCGGATTAAATATGCTCTACCTTTTTTACAAGAAAGAATGAAGTTAGTGCCTACATTTGAAAAAAACTTCATTTCTGTGTAGTGATATTCAGCAGATAGCCGTTGTTATAAGACATGCTAGGTGAAAGGAGGGTATTTTTGCTAATTTGCTATAAGTACGAGATTGTTTCAAACCATTTGGTTCACGGATCGAGTCTGTCGACCCTCCGGTATATCAGTGAGTCACACAATGTGGCTCCGGCAATTGCAGGGGTGGTTTTTACGTGGTTTCATCCCGGTTTCTACCGTAATTAGGCAAGGAACAGCGTGAAGTGGTCACTCCGTTGTCACATAAGTGGAATACCTTTGAGTACGACGTTAAAACCCGATCAAACAAACAATCAAACCATTTGATACACAACGTCAGTTCATAACTTGACAAAGAGTGCATGTTTATGGTGATACGATGATTATCAAAATAGTTTAAACATTGATTAGACAAAATCCACCAAATGTCGACTGCATCAAATGTCAAAGGCAGAAGAAGTATATTCGGAGTAAGGTTGTTATGTTAACCCTATCTAGAACCCGAAAGGGGAAAATAAAAACTCTCTTAGGTACCAAAAAAGAAAGATGAAATACGGGTGTAATTAATACCACTCTGGGAATAGTTTCAAGTAGTGAAGACAAATTACAAATCTCCCCAAAACTTCAAGCAGTATAGTTAAATACATCAACAACTGATAACCTACAGGTTTTCATTGGGTGTGAAAATAAAAGGATTTAATGATCGCCCTTATAATAAAAAGCTGGATTAAATTGATCAGCTTTGAAGAATTTTTACGAAATAGTACACTCCACAAAAACAGAACAATAATCCATTTCAAAGAAATGTTTTATCTACGGACTGTGTTTTACTTGTGGGTTGTGTGTGTCACCAACAAAATAGTTTAAACATTGATTAGACAAAAACGAGTGGGTTGTGTGTGTCACCAACCCAATAAAGCCCTGTGCAATAAGGTAGCAATCTAACACAAAGCGGCCTGATATCCACAGGGACCTGCTAAGAACACAAAGTGAGGAACTCGGCTTTGGACAACATTATAACGGCTTTCACCAGAAATCCAATCTGGCTCTGATGATATGGTTAATAAAAGGACCAGCAGCAGCAAAATAGGACCAGAGGAATTGTTATGTTTCCTAAAATAAAATACTGTACTATACAGTATAAATAAATAACGAAAATA
This sequence comes from Mopalia vespertina, assembly GCA_030265115.1. Classification (NCBI taxonomy): domain Eukaryota; kingdom Metazoa; phylum Mollusca; class Polyplacophora; order Chitonida; family Mopaliidae; genus Mopalia; species Mopalia vespertina. The sequence goes on from JAQQZZ010079500.1 coordinate 7,780, forward strand.
CTGTACTAAACAGTATAAATAAATAACGAAAATACTGTACTAATCATTAACACGGATATCAACATGTCCATATAAATGATAACACCATGTGTCATTGAGTACCGTAAAAATAAACAGTCTACCTTCTTTGGGTAGCATTTAGAAGAAGGAATAGTAATAGAACAAGCGTGTCTGTTATGGATTTACAACTTCTGGGTTTATTGACGAGCAGTGCTTCGTAAGGAATCGTTTAGCAGTCGGACTATCAAATATATCATCCAAGTGTATAAATGGAAGCCGACTAATGCTGGTTTTACCAGATTGGAAGATGTCTCCACACTATATCAACATCCAAGTGAGCCGTGGGTGGTTCGGAGGAACCTTCCTGTTGCTCTACAGAGCTTTAAGATCTAGGAGCAACACGACTCGGAGTGGTATATTTGTGTCGCGTGTTGAAGTGGTCATTGTTTTTTTTGTCAGCGATATTGATGGTAGTGTCTCCCAGCAGTTGGAATGGCAAGCCGTCATACAATGACATCACATAAAGTACGGTGTAAAACCGTAATCAATAAAACAAAAACAAAAAAACAATCCAACAATGCCGCCCACAAGCGTTTAGCTTAAACTCGGATCTTTATATCATGGAGAAGCGATGGTTATAGAGCTACTCTTGTAAAAGGGTGATATGAGATAATGTGTTGACGGCATGTACACTTCAAATCGTGTCACACAGCAGTAGATTTCAAGGATGTACACTGCTGACCGAAAAGAGAAACCCATTCATTTCTCTGTACATCCTCACGTCATTACATATTGATCTGGACATAGCTTCTTTTTCTAGTAGTAAGTGTATCTAATCTAAAGGTTTCCTTCAAGTCACTCCCAATCGTACACATGTCACTATTAAGGGCAATGCACATCAGAAAAGACTCCGGTGGTAAGAGATGAAACAAAAAGAAGCAGTGCTCAATCGTGATAATTAATTATACTTGACCTGGATCTAAACCACATTTTTAACGTAATTACACTCGTTATGTTCTTATTGACAAAGGTAACGGTCGCTCCCTTGTATTTCACGCCGTTTCACTGGACTACTAATTACCCAGTTTTATGATCGTGTGGATCAATTAGAGCCAAGGAAAGCCAGGCCTGTTCGAAGAAAATTCAATTGCTCTTTTTAATAGTGATTCCAAGAGTTGTATATGTGGTTTGCCTACTTAGGCAGGACTTATTGATGCACGAAGAGTTTTACCGTTCTATTTTATCGTGATAAGAGAATCACATCAAAGATTGCACTATTTATGCATGTATGAATACTTGTTTGTTATTCATTGCCAGATATGAATGTAATTATGCCGATGTATCTTATTAATGTCAGGTCATGTCAAACTTTTTTTATCATTCATATTTAGTTGGCCCGTGGCATCGTGGTTTATAGCGTTGCTACTACTCCTCTTATCTTCGATAGACCGTCCACGGATTAGAGTCCGTCTGTCGACCATCCGGTATATTATGTGAGTGAGTGTGGCCCAGGCAATCGCGGAATTGATCTTTACGAGGTTTCCTCCCGGTTTTCCACCGTATTTAGGCAAGGAACATTGTGAAATGGACAATCCGTCGTCATATAAGTGATATACTACTGAGTACAACGTTAAAGCCCAATGTAAACAAACACACAAACATTCATGGCTATATAACTCTGCACTTCTTCATCGACACTTCAATATACGTCGATACGAGGCAAATAGCAGTGATTCCGTCAGGTTTATAAGAAAAAGCAGAAATAAGCATAAATCAAGTTGATTTGAGATCTTCGCAGTTCCCAAGGGACATTTTCGATTCAATCCATTGAATCTGCAAAATATATGATAGATTATGACTGTTATGAAATAGCTGTGTCTGATTTATTCTGTTCTAATATGATTTTATAATAACCACTGTGTATATTCTGTTTCTCTGTTGGCTTTAATTTAATATTTTGAGTAGACAGTTGTACATATAAGTACGATCAGTGATCTCGTGATTTATGAAAGGACTTCAAAATAAATAATTTATCCTTGAAGAGGAATCTTCCAGACCAACTTGTTTTCGTTCGCTAAAATGCCTCTGAAATCCAAAGAGTTTTATCCTATACTGTCGATCCATCTCCTTCACGAGGCGGGCACAACCTGTATCTTCAGGACCAATTCTCTTAGACATGTTCCCTTCACTGAGTTCAACAGTTACTTTCTTCCATCTTTAAATTAACTAGATATTGCCTTATCAACTCTAATAGCACCATGAGTTCAAATGTAAATTAAGCGATTGATAATTGTAAGATTAGGAGTATGACCCGAAAGTGCAGAGCTGTTTGACCCAATCAGACCAATCGTGTATTGATCATGCCGTACCTCATATACCAAAGGCAATGATTAACATTTTTATCAATTGTATCGACCAACGTAAATAACCATTCATTAAAGAAAGCCCGGTGTATTTTTGTTTTCAGGTGTAGTCGATATTTTACAAAAAGTGCCTGTTTGAGAATTAAATGTCATCATTTGCCGGCAATCGTATTCTCGCGCGAGTTTCTATAGTGGACGAGACTAAGACAACTCTCGTACGCCATGCCAGGCTACGCGCATTAATTTCCGCCAATATTTGGGCGACATTTGCCACGGATTAGCAAATGTAAGAAGTCCAAAACAAGATGGCCCGGGTGTATCTTAGGGTCAATGTCTCAACGTAGGGAGTAGCATCTTTTGTTACCTTTGTAACAGGACGTTAAAGGGACTAAAGGTGTCTTGTGTTTTGCGTAGCGTTTTTCTATGCGCGTCGTCAGACGCCATCATTTCTGTCATCGATCCACCGTGAGATTTGGGAGTGTGATGTGGTTTTCCGTCACAGAAACTATCCTGCCCAAAGAGGCAGTGCCAAGCCCATCTGTTTGGGGTGTCTTTGTATTGCGTATTTGTATTGTCAGGTCTTTTCTTTGTTTGTTACCAGTGGTGGTTTCCTCCGTGCATTGGAATGTCCCATCGTCATATCATTGCACATACGGCATTAAATCTCATCAAACAATGCGCAGAAATGCCATGTTTTGTTGTATGCCATTTCTACCAATCAGTGCAAAAAAAAAATGACAATGTTTTTCAAAAACTCTGTTTCTTACTCGAAGTATTTATTACTTTTAAATATATATTTTTTTCTAAATTATTATTATTATTTATCCGATCTTAGATCAACATGGTCAAGCCCATTTTACAGATCATGGACCAGGATTAATGTTGGAGAAAAAGAGGTATAGGGGGCCTAAGCCAGAAAGCTCACGACCTTCCGCTGACTGCATGCATACTAATCGACATTCGGTCATCTGGAACCGACCTCAGAGGTGAGGGGAGTGTGTGGGATAGACCACGACCATATACTCTCTAGAGACTACTCTAAATGACTAGAAAAGCGGAAATCGGTATTGGCTATGAACCGAATGAAAGACCCCGTAAAATTTGATATAATCTCAAGCGAGTATTGAGATAAAAGTCAACGAAATACATCATCGGTACAATAAATACTCCTATTAACAAAGACTTACGTTGATAAATGTTTCTCAAACTGATAACTTATTAGCCTCTGTTAATTCAGCCATCCTTTTAAATGAGATATTCCCTTTTCAGATAGCTTACTAGATATACTACAATCAATTTTGATACTTAGCAGTATTTATGTTTTTATGTCAAATCATAGCATGTCACCGCATCAATGGCACTTTTAATCCTACCATAAACTAGGTAGACGGTCCACTGTAGTGGGGATTGCAGCAGTATATTAGGATGTTTCCCAATTCGGGTTGATGACAACAAAAAGTCCGAAGATTGTGTGACCTATAATCTTTAAAGACTCCCTCCAAACTTTTAGACTAAGACGTGTTGATTGACAACCTCTTTTTATCATGAATATATATAATATATGAGAAAATGTCTGAAATATTGTAAAACGGATATCACATGTACAACATTATCGCCACAGTGCTCTTTGTTGTTCAATTTCTTGATGACCGTCAAATCCAGTCTGTGGTGTCTCAGAGATGAAACGTTAACGCTATGTTATAAAACAATCTGCCCCGAGCCATGGCGTTTTGTGTATTTTATATTCATGTGTGTTCGTCGCTGTAACATACAAGTTATAGCTCATTACTTAATATAAACGCATGACTGAAGACTTGCCTTATTAAGCATTGTTATTGCAATAACTGTAGAAGGTGTTTTTTAGTGGCGTCGAAGGTGGTTTCCACCCTTGGCAGTGCACCGGCGTCGTAATATGAATGAAATAACCTCAAGTAGAGTTTGAAACGCCAATGAAATAAACAATAACTGCGAAATTTCCCTCAATCTTTGAAGCATAAAACGTAACCTGAAGCAAACCAGAAAACACTATGTAAAAAACCTTTGCATTGTTTAGATTTGTGATCAACATAGTTGGGTTTTAATACTGTCTGACTAAACTAATTACATCCGCAGAAAATGCCCGTAGTTCATCTTGAACCCATATTATGTTGGCGGACAGAGTATGGTTCAAGGGAAACAAATAGACTTGTTTTACACTTGTTGGTTTTTAACTCACTTTGGTCGAATTAAGCTGCATTTCCTTTAGTACGGATCCGGTCCGGCTCCGGTCCGGGTGCAGACATGGCACACGGCAGGTTGTGTATCCTTATATGCGGTTATTCAAACGGAAGGGCTCACCTTTCAACATGGCACCGGCATTGTCCAGGTTCGTAGAAGAGGAAAAAACATTGATAATATTGGCGTTTATGGATACGGTTCCGCATGTGTTTCCGTACCGATTGCGACATGGTCCGTTCCTAAACAACCGTATCGGACGCCGCATAGTGAACCGTGTCCGCACCCGCACATAAGGAAACACTCTTATTAAAATTCTATGAAAGCAATCGGACCGGAGCCGGACCGGATCCGTACTTAAGGAAATGCAGCTTTATGCTTTATCCCATACTCAATACCTATGGGATTCGTGTGACGCATTCAAGGTTGATGTTTTGTCATTTAAATAATATCGATGGTGCTAAATAGCTTAAAGAATCGATGTTTCACCTTCCTTTGATTTATTTCAGCCTTTCCGGTCCCGGACTTTAGAATGTTGTAATAGACGACTTTATCTTTACAGTATTTCCTTGTTGATGTCAGTATCAAAGATTGGGAAGTCTTTTTGTCCAGTAATTATACAGTTAATAGCTTCTGTCTAGGAACTGATTGCTGCAGTAAAAATTGATTCCCAGTCCAATTTACCAAGATGAAATCTCTGCATGCTACCAGCTGCTGACATCTGATTTATCATTGATTTCGATTAACTATTTTGAAAGATACCTACTGGCCTCCAAAAATAGTCACCAGAGATCGATTACTGGTTTAATAGCCTTTCGGTTCAACCAAATGATGACATGAAACAGTAAATATTTGAACAGTTTTCATTTCAGAAAGTAAAACCGCCGTTTCAGGCCAGCCTATAGACGTTATCCATCCATCATCTGGTCTTTCTTGACATATCCTCTAAATAGTAATGAACCATAGACTTTTGATTGAGTAACACTTTTAATTTTTTTTTTATAACAACAATCCCAGACTGCGTTTCCTTTGACAAAAATAATTGTTTGTGTCTCGGTCATATTACATATTTGTTAGTTTGGATAAAGGAATTGTCCACAGCGTAAAGGTATCTTGAGTAAGTCTGTTGCTTTATTCAAAGGGAATGGTAAATTGATTAAACCAATTAAGACACAATTCGTCACAAAAAAATAACGATTAGCTCACCAGTACTGAATTGTGGTGTCGGGTGTCGCGATATCTCAAATTTGTACAAGGAACAGCGTCCAATGATGTGAGCAATTAATGTTTCTACAAAATGTTTGTTTGTTTGATTGGGGTTTAGCGTCGTACTCAATTGTATTTCACTTATATGACTACAGATTGTCCACTTCATTCTGTTCCTTGCCTAATTACGCTGGAAAACCGGGATGAAACCTCGTATAAACCACCCCCGCGATTGCCGGAGCCATATCGTGTGACACTCATATACCTGATGGTCGGAATCTTTTACACAATGCGACTACCTCTATGGTAATACAATGAGATATTAAAGATCGTAGCACCATAAATATATACCGTACGGTTAAACTTTACGATACCTGATGTAAATGATCTTATTTTATTCTTATAGTGTTTACCATACTGTGACAATGTCATAGCTCACTACCTATCGCGGTCTTCGAAAGATTCAGACACGAAAGACTGAAACATGGTAATATAAGTTTGAAGCCATTCATATTTAGAAAATCTCTCGTCGTTAGGACTGTATTTTTGGCTGTTTTAGACCGTGTATGAAACGAATAACGCTTATTTGCTACTGATCCTAACTTATGCTGTATAAGAATTCGAAGCTAAATAAAGCTTATATGCGCGAGCTAACCGGTCTAACAAACCACAAACAAAGTTCTTGTAAATTTTTCTCTCTCCGTAATGGCATGGAAAATCAAATTGCAGCGGTGTGGAAGGCACTAGTTATAAATCTATTTTGCATTATGATGTTTCACCTGACTCTGGCAAAATCGTATGGCTCGTTCAATAATGTTAGGACATGTGGGTGGGATTCACATCTGGTCACTATATCATTTGTCCTAAAAAAAAAGGTTGTACAAATATTATCATCGGAGAGCGCTTGAGTTTTTGTTTGGTCTCTTGTTTGTTTATGTTGGAGGGTGGGGGGATATGGTTGATCATCCAGGCTACAATAGTTTGCTCCTTCTCAAGTTCTAGCTGGATCCCTTGAGATCAACATGGACAAAAAAGAATTTAAATTTTAAATTTATGAAATCGAAGAAAAATTCCGAAATTTAATTTGCTTTTCCCATAGAATCCTAGGTACGATGAAAGAGATAAAAAGGATTATCATAGCAGACTAAAATTCTTGTTATGATTGTGTCGGATTATATTTTCAGGTTTAGTTCCAGTGATGACTGAAGTAAATGTGTATTACACCGGAATAACGGGCTACTCAACTGAAATGAGCTTAAATACATGCTTTAGACTGTATAAAAATCCAGTCGGTAAGTTCCTATTTCTGGCACATCAGTTAAAAATAAAAAGATTCTACGGTTTAACTTTAGGTTTTGATAGTCAAACATTTTAATAAGTAAACCGCCAAAATGTGTTGTATATTTTGCTCCGGCGACATTTATTCAATTTGCAGTAACTTTCAAAGTTATTTGTGGATTTTCACCAAATAAACGGGTTGGTAATCTTGAGTATCCAGCCCACTAAATACCCCATACATAATATTGTTTCGCTTCATAATGGGATTAGAATAATACTATTTTCTTCAAAATCAACCCAGGAGTCCACATAGACCTCGCGGTATTAATGGAGATCGGGTTTCAATCAGATTGGATATCGGGATGTAACAACGAAATTTCCTTGTCGCAGGTCGCGAACGCAAGATTGTCATGGAAGACAAAAACGAACAGGTTGTGGTAACCCTTATGTCATGCCAATAAAATATATTGATAACAATGAACTAAAATTCATAATAAAATGTTCCGCAATGCCTTGTTCTATTAATCTGAAAAAACAAAAGTTAAATAGGACGAAAAAGTTGCCTATGAAGATTTCAACGGAGGACAAGTAACCGACAATAACACTACAGTCAATGGGTTTATTTACGTTTCTTACCTTATTTAAAGTGTTAACAAGCATATGCACTTAAAACAGAATGTTGTTTTCAAGTATACAAAACTGTCCGCTTTTCGACCGTCCAAAGTGAAGTGCCAGTAAACTGACCACCCTTTCTTTCAAACCTATCCCAATTTCTGTTCGGGTGAAAAGGCCTAGTGTATAATCAAGGTCGGTTTATTTCCGGCCAGACAGATCTATTTTGTCTACCACTGTGTCAGTAACTACAGGTTCACTTCGACAAATGGTCACCTTCAATCAATCCTCATGGGGAGATTAAGTAAATAATATACTATCCATTTTCGTGTAGGGGTTTCATTGCAATCTCGTTTATTTCACAAGATACGTTACGAAAGTAATGATTTGGACATAATATTAGTTGTAGGAAAATGATTTTTTTTCTCCCAAAGACACAAGTGATTTCGTGACCATCCAGTGGGTGACGTGCGGTGACACTCTCCATTAGCAAATATGTCATTACTGATCTGTCTAAATCGATATTAGTGAACAAATTTAATTCTAAATTGTTATTGCACAATAAATGTTGCGTATCACTAATAATGCCAATTGCTGTCGAGAAATTGAAACAATTTTATAATGTTTTTAGGGCACCCCTATTTCATATTATATACCTGTTTTACTACATCTACTGATTTGGTTGAAAGAGGAATTGAATTTGAGATTTGTCCGTACAATGATCCTATTGCCAGCTTGCCTTCCAATTGTCAGTCTTTTACATAGGGACAAAGAGACATTTCTGAAAAAAGAAGTTTATATGTGACTAAAAGCCCACAGAAACGTTAACAAGCTCAATTTTGCGTCATTATTTAGATGTGTCTTTATATTGTTTTTCCCATTACCGGAGTGAACAGTTTCAGTTTCAAGTTTTATTTAAAGTCAGAAATCGGCTACAAGTGAAAAATATTAGCTCGAAGCTATTGATCCGACAGACGATAGCTTCTTAACTAAATAATTTTTCTTACATTAAATTTGTACTGTGCATTAAATGTTTGGATGTGAAATTTCGAAATTAATAGACGACAATGGTATTTGATGTAATACAGGGGCTTAAATTGCTGTGGACCATGTACGAGCAGTTGATTATAGCATGGTAGTACACTCGTGATACTCTCAAATAGTAATCGCTGATCAAAAAGTCAAACGGACTAGTTTATTCAAAATAACCATGAGTTGTGGTAGCGCGTCATTACTGGGTCAAGACCGACAGGGTTGTGATGACGTCATACTTTCCAAGGTATTCTTCCTACGCGTGAACGTTTTTAGAGGTCAAATAAAAATGGAAGTATAACCCTAAAATTAAACTTCATAACATAATGGTAAATTATTTAAAAAAAAAAAAAACCCATTTCTCAGCAGCATGCCCTTCTCATTTTGACCGATTTAAACAGCTTCCCGATTTGAGAACGAGATGTGGCGGGATATGCCTGGGTCTCTCTCAATTGGGAACCGTCCTTCGATGAGTGTTCAAGGAACAGGTCATAATGTTTTTTGGCGAGGTAAGAGGCCAAAGGGATTCAATATAATTTTTTTTTTCATAGGCAGGCTTTATTTCTAAAGATTTCGTTCGGCTGGACGTCGTATCTCCATTCACTGTTTAATACAAGTCTATAAGATATGTATTCGTATCTAGATGCTCTATAGAGGACAAAAATCGGGGACTCGAGTTGCAAATATCGTTTTGCAATCCGTCCAAGTAAGACTATGGTGGCTATTCATATTACGGCTGAACATCCGGAGACCACATTTTATGTTCTTTTTCGAGATCTAAATGATATTGTTAATTCTTTCCCAACGTTGAAAATTTATTCCACTAAAAAAAGAGAAACAATAAGGACCTAACTATAGCTACGTATAACAATTCGAAAAAAAATCCTTCCTTATCATTTATTTATTACTTGAAATGTTATTGAAGCGCTCTGGCGTTGCTTCGACAGCGATACATACATGTTATCACCACACTGCTGTTCTGACTGCTTGTATCAGCTCTTGTGTTTTGAGCATGGATTAATAATATGTTAATTTTTGAAAATAAACGACCTCTGATAGTCGCCATTTTGGGAGTGGCCACCCCCTACTCATGACGTAACATGCCTTACATTATAGCTGCATCATTTTCGACCGAATAATCTTGACAGCCGAAGTCCTGTGTCGTGTGACGTTGTGTGAAAAGGGGAAGTTGATTTGATTTATCAATAGCTGTAGAGCTCTTCAGTTTATCGTTTAACGTTTATTTTTCAAAGAAATGGCGGCCGGAAAGATTTTGACTAATTTTAATCGCTGAAATGTATCGATGTGGATTATTCCTTGATCGATAAATGAATTATTGAATTTGACAAATGAATTATCAATATCGATAAGTCAGAAATACACTCAGTTGGCCCGCCATATAAACTACATGCTTCTTAAAAGGAAATAACATCAAAGCATAAACAGGGTTTATTGGGTTGGGTTTTGGATTTAAACGAGTTAAACCGGTGCGGGAGACACGACGGGGCAAGATTTTGTGCCTTTTAATCAGGGTTCCGACAGATGTTAAACGAGGATTGTTGTCACAACGTGCATTGCGATCTCCGCTGGTGTAGGTGAAAATATCTTCAAGCGCAGCAAAAATTAAGAGCCCTATGTCCTGGTACAGTGGTTAACGTGTTGGACTGGTAAGGGCCCTATGTCCTGGTACATTGGTTAACGTGTTGGACTGGTAAGGGCCCTATGTCCTGGTACATTGATTAACGTGTTGGACTGGTAAGGGCCCTATGTCCTGGTACATTGGTTAACGTGTTGGACTGGTAAGGGCCCTGTGTCCTGGTACAGTGGTTAACGTGTTGGACTGGTTAATTATCTTTGATGTACCGTGCCGGTTTTGCACCTGACTTTGCGTTGTCCCCAATACAGTGGTTAACGTGTTGGACTGGTAAGGGCCCTATATCCTGGTACAGTTTTAACGTGTTGGACTGGTAAGGGCACTATGTCCTGGTACAGTGGTTAACGTGTTGGACTGGTAAGGTCCCTATGTCCTGGTACAGTGGTTAACGTGTTGGACTGGTAAGGGCCCTATGTCCTGGTACAGTTGTTAACGTGTTGGACTGGTAAGGGCCCTATGTCCTGGTACAGTTGTAAACGTGTTGGACTGGTAAGGGCCCTATGTCCTGGTACAGTGGTTAACGTGTTGGACTGGTAAGGGCCCTATGTCCTGGTACAGTGGTTAACGTGTTGGACTGGTTAATTATCTTTGATGTACCGTGCCGGTTTTGCAGGGAAATTATCGCACGCCAGTACTGAAAAACTCGTTAGCGTTATTGGAAATATACAGTTACTAGACAATACATTCACTTTACACTTGACTTTGCGTTGTCCCCAACATCATGGATCACCAAAGCAATAAGAAACTCTCACTAAAACCCTTGTTTTACTAAGTTTTTCCAATTTTCATCGGCTAGCTAACTTCTAATGCGTAGGTCATAATATTAATCTGCCATCCAATGCAATACAATTACCGGGACTACTGTTCTGCAAACCATTGCTTTTATAGGAAGGTTGTTTGGAAAGACCATACGTGTATACCAGTGAAAAGATTGGCTCTTCGCCAGTTTGTTTTACATACGCGAAAGGTGGAATTGCAAAACCATAAAGAAATAAATCAGTGATTCAGCCCTTTAATGAGTGTGTAGGAGTGGTCATTTGGTATGTATGGGGCCTAACATGCTCTTAATGGAAAATTACGCTAATCACGTCGATTCAAATTTGAATGTTTGTCGGTTGAAGAGTTTCTTTTGCATTTGTTCGTTTTTTCTTTGCCTTTATCATAATCAGTTTTTTAATGCTAAATCGTTCCATAGTTAGGAAGCATGTAAGTTGTAGTAACAGGATAATTGCGTAGCACCCAATAATCTATCGGATACAAACACTGGAACACAGCATACAACAACAAAAACTAACCTAGTTGTGTCTTTATCTCTTCTGTGACTTTCTTCCATAAGACAAGTATAGTGTATATAGGCCATTCAAAAACAAAAACCTGCGAATAACGGTAAAGACGCTTATGGAAAAAAAAAAAATTTCCCCACTAAAACAGAAATTATGTTGAAGCTTTTCTATTATAAAACATTGTGTTGCAGCAGCAAAGCTAGAACATTACTCTTTTTAAATATAATAAAATTTCAAAATTCCATTGTCTG
>JAQQZZ010079511.1:0-19671 GCA_030265115.1 Mopalia vespertina
GTTTATGTGAAAAACTGAAGTTCTGGTCCAGCTTCGATTCCGGCTATTATTGAATATGTTTCTGGTCCACTATCTTACCGTGTAATCCTGGGTGGTGGTCGCTTGATTTGACGACATGTTGACCAAGTCAAAGCTAGCTGGGAGGAGGAAACTATGACTTTTGACATTCCTGCCTCGCCTAACATACCAGTATTGGAAGAGAATTTTCCACTTACATTTAAAGTTCCGAAACCAACTGTGAACGCAGAACCTTGTTCTTTAGATCAAAATGTACCGACAGCAAATTGTGTTTATTAGGTTGATTTCGATGGCATACTAGTATTTGCTCCTTACAAAAATTCCAAGTATGATTGAGCTCTAAACTGCAAGTAGCGAAGTAAGGTGACCACTATATGATCAGCATTAAGAAACGTATCTCTTACATTTTGAAACAATTAAATTGTTTGATAACGGTGGCCGAAATTTGACCGTTAGGGTATGACCTGAATTACAGTTTCATCAAAAACTACCTGCCTTCGTGGCGATGATATTGCCACCAAAGTACAAAATATTTTCACACAGGAAATACTCTCCGTCCACCTGTGTGGAAATACTTTTTTTTCATTTATGTGGTATTATTACATTAACAAGACAAAGGTGCAAATATTTTCAAAGCAGGTGATAGTATTTTCACCGAAAGGAAAGGCATTATCACCTTGATGGAGACAAATGAAATTGAAAACTTGGAAAACATTTAACGTCGTTTTTAGACCGAATTTACATAGCGATTAGTGTGACGCTTAAAACAAACAAATGCCAACATATTCGTGTACAATTATGTTAATTTTGCTTTTAAAGTGTATATAGGATTATTATATCCGACGATGAGTTTATTCTTATTCATTATTTTTATTGTAGTCTACATCAGTTGTTTTCCCAATGAATCAGACGCAGCAATGCTCACTACGGAATCTATCGCAATTGTATGCCTATTAAAAAAATGTAGTTTCCCTGATTTATTCTTCGCCAGAAAAAAGCAAATGCTTTGCGAAACGCAGAGGATGGATGTACGTACTTAATTCTGATCAGATGGTAGATTTGGAGCAAATTTATTGCCGCCGAAATCGAGGTTGTGATGGAGAAGTCTGTATTTGTTGGCTTGGATGCTTTTATTTCACATATGTACAAAAGAGTTCCACTGACATTTTTATTTTACATAAGTCAAAAAGATTTCCACATATGTTGAATTAAGGTTTATTTTACATATGTCAAATTCTTTTTCACGTATGTTGAAATATATTTTCACATAAGTGAAATTATTTTCAACATATGTGGTCTAGATTGACAAAGAAGACAAATGACACCAAGAGATTTCCTTCGTAACATGCGTTATATTTCGCACGAAGGGTTGTTCTACAAGCATACAAATTCACATAATTAGTTGAGAACAGTATTGCGATTGGTAACAAATGCATATAGAATATTTACAAATAAAATAATCCACCAATCAATGTTTGCAACTTTAAGCAAAACACCTAGATATTAGGTCATCTGAACTCAATTCATTATGATTCACATCTAATAAAACAACCTATTTAATTATATGCAAATGAGATGCAAATTATCTCAATTCCTAAACTCTTTTTCTTACTTTCATTAATATTCTCCAAAACCCCTTTTTGAGAATTTCGTACATAATTTATAACACCAATAAAACTTTCCCACATCAGAATTAAAACCAGTATACTACCAAATGTACAGATATCACCATGCAAACAAAGAAAGGCTCATACAAAAAAAAACTTCATATACGCATTTATACAATCAGTAGGATAACGCATGAAAATCGTACCTGAAGAGTAAAACTCTCTACATCAAGACAGTTTTCTAAAACATCTAAATGTCAGTGTGGTTACTTTAAAAACAAATACATCAAGCCAGTAAAATGTGCAGTGAACCGTGCACTCCTCGCGCCATTTGCAGTCTGCCCACCTGACCAGTTTGACCACTTAAATATAGAACAAGGGACGTAACCTCGAATACCATAGCCAGAACCTAATTACTATTTCCTTAGCATTGAGAAAATGTAACAATATGTAAAATAAATAATTTATTTTACACAGGTGAAAAAGAATTTCACATATGTAAAATTCTTTTTCACACATGTTGAAATTTTTTTTCGCATATGTGAAATTATTTTTCAGATATTTAAAAGCGAAAAAACATTTACTTCAGTTTTTAAGAGTGCATGTATTCGGCTTTTATTTCCGCTATACGACCGTCGCAGCCGCAGAACGAAACAAGGAGAACCAAGCAAAAAGAGAACGGCCATGCATAGGGCGGCGATGCCCGTATCGCGGAGAACCTATGAGTGAAGTTGTCCAAGTTAGGAGTTAGTGATGTGTTATAACAGGCGATGGAATGTTACAGTGCATGGCACGTCTCCAGTGGGCGAATAAAACCTACATGGCCAGGTACCGATGACTATATACGGGATGAGCTTATTTGTCATAATGAAAGTTCAAAAATGTTTATTAAAATAAGTGATAGCTCTTGATTAATTTTTGAAACTATACAAACAAAGCTCACCGGATGAGATAGTAATGCATAATGATGATATAGTTATCCATTTTATATAGTAAATATGTGTTTGTTATTCAATGTGATTAAATCAGTTAAGTCCGTGTGTCGTCAATTTAAGGTCTGGCTGGACCCCTTGGGCTCAAAATGAACAAATTTTTTTATCGCTTGGAATAAAATTAAGACATTCAAACTATATGTTGGTAGGGGAAAAAAAATCGAAATTCTAATAAAAAACAGTTAAATTGGAGCCTATAATTTAGTTTTCCCATGATCATATATTCAAGTCGCAAAACTGTAATTGCCTATTTCTGGCATTTAAGTTTTAAGCAGACTCTACATTTCCCAAGGCGTATTTCTAGAAAACTATTCATGTTGGAAACTTCAAATTTGTACCATTGTATAGAGCATAATGCGATGTAGTTAACGGTGTCTCATTTTTTAGAAGTTCGTCCTTGATTTTTTTAAATGTTTTTTGAAAGTTGTATTTTACATTTTTATAAGACTTCCAAAGGTGGGATAGACAAAACAATCCACTGGTATCGTTCTAATCAAAATTTCAAACAAGTGAGGCACCGTTTACTAGTTCAAAGACTAGTTCTACTCGGTCAACTAATTTATTGCATCTTATCGTTATTGCACTTCGAGAAATAAACCATAAAAAATGCAGTCTATTTTTTTCTGTTGACACTTACTCATTTTGCAATATGTTTAGAAATAATAGTTGGATTTTCACCATATTCACCTGAATAATCCTGAATATTACAGCTTTCCACAAATATATATTTTGAATTAATGAAGAGAGAACAATTTGCTTGCCTCCACCGGGATTCGAACCCGGGACCTTTATATATGGTACATATTTGTTTTCTTCTGTATGAGAGACTAAATACAACGGGTGTTCTGAAAATCGACCAAGGGGTCCAGCAAGGCCTTAACTGTCATCAAAATTAGTTACTAAAAATTTGCATATAATGCACAATTTTTCGAAAGTTGTTGCATCCTGAACAACGTATCGGTTTGTTTTTACCTTAAATACCATTCTCATATGTACACAATCTAATACATTGTTTACTCGTTAAACGCATCGTTCAAGGGGTAGTAAATTTATTGGATGATGGTGCACTTCAACAGTAACCATTGACGGTTTATTGAAAATGTTCCTCCAAAGATTTAAAACAAATCTGCGGCTTTGGACATGGGTAATGGTTTTTAGTTGATCCCACTGCATACAATAACATACACAAATTTTAGCAACTATGGCAAAACGGAACAGCAGGTCTGTTTCGCCCCCATACTGGGGCAAAACGGTTTGTTCTTTGATTTTTCGATTTTTTTGCCTTACGCTGAATTCTATCACTTCTATGGTACGTGAAACCCTTAAAGTCGCTGAAACCAAAATTCAGACGAGCTTCTATCAGCATCAATGTATTTTGGATAAACATATCTTAAAATAAGATGTAATTATAGCCCCAAAGTTATGTGTCCCGTTTTGCGCCACATATGTGTCCCGTTTTGCGCCACATTCAAATCATTCACATTCCAAAATGTAAATGATTTTAATAACATCAGTATAGTCAATGGGTATCTCCTTACTTTTTCATTGTTGAGACATTTAAACCAAGGTGACTTTTTGTCGGGTCATCCGTTTTCATTTTGCTCATATGTTGCACACGTAACTTTAGTTGACTTAAAACCTTTTAAAGGAAAATGTATTCAAATCAATCCTTGATGATCTTAGGTCCTTACTGTCACTAAATGTAACACCAGTTACTTTTACTTAAAAATATGTATCGTTCGTTTGACTGGGCATAACTTTGATCTATATTCTAACTGTTGGAGTGATGAAAGAAATGTATGCAAGGACGGCAAACTGTTTGAGTCAAGTTTTAACTTCGACCCAGCCAGGCAGACACACTAGCAGCAGTGGGAGAAGGATGAGAAAGTCTAATGTATCTTATAACTGATAAATGTCGTTCATGCATGGTCTGCTGCTGAATTATTTGAACTTCTGTAGTAAAGTATTTCTGAATATCAGGAGCATGTTCGTGTCAAACAAATTGATAGTCCAACATTTGAGAAAGATAAAACATTTAATCGTGTTCTTGAAAATATATTTTGCAATGTATTCTTGCGAGTATCAATTTGAGGTGCATTCAGCACTACGGTCATGTTTCAGTGTAACACTGTTTACAGCTTAAGTATTTATCAGGGTTCCTGCCAATCGCATCTCATCTGTTCCGACAAGAAGGATGAAGGAAAGACTCTGTATTCACTTTTCTCATGAAGCTGTATGAAAACATACAAAAAGATATTCAAAATGCAGAAAATGATGAAGATGTCATTTTTGCTGATGGCCCATCTCTCTTCTCTGTCAAAATACTATAAATTTTTACTAGCATTTTGATCAGGAATTATCATGGAAATATTTTGCTACCTCACATGGGAAGGGAGTTGTTGGGGGAGGGAGGGGGTCGACTGTGTGCCAGAAAGTGATAATTAAAATTGAAGAAACAACGGTTTAAATATCTACAGAGTTTGATGAATTAGCTTGAACACTAATCCCAGCAACTACTTGGGCTGAGGTTCCCAGTGTCTCTGCTATACAACAGATACATGTTATCAGCACCACCATTTTAGATGATGTTGATGTTCAAGCGAAGGACAGTTAGATCCTGAAATAACAGTAAAAAGGTAAAAAAACAGAAAACTTGCAGGTTGGGGAATGGTGTGTTGTTATGTATGACGATGAATTATATCCTGGAGAGGTAACGCAAATTGTTTCTAGGGAGTATGAAGTGTCTGTTATGGTGAGGTCTGGTCAGTTTTGGAAGTGGCCATCCAAACCAGATTAGGTGTTTTACGACTCCAGCAACATTGGTGGCAGCCTTTGACCTCCGCAGGTAGCAGGATCAAAGGGTCAGTTTAAATTTGACAGTTTTTAGAGACTGACTTTGTGATTTCAATGATGTATGGATACAAGTGGACGATATAAATGCATGTATAATAGATTCAAAGACTATATAATAGTTATTCTTCATAAAATTATTAATAATTGCAGCAAATAACAATATATTTCCAGATATCATAAGTCGTTTTTCATTCATTCATATTCATATGACAGGGTGTCGCACACGCTACATGTCAGTCGCACACGTAACACAGAGATACTTTGTCTAAAATCATTAAGGAGTTACATAATGCCCTCAGCTATATACATGCCACGTTTTTTGGCAAGCTTTATATCAATATTATCCGTCTTAATTCACAGATTAGGTAGTTGACAAACTTTTCCTGAAGCTTTACGAAAAAATAAAAAAGCAAACTAGTAAACTCCCCGTAGACTAACAACAGGCTATTGTCATTTTTTGATGTATAACATAAAGGAAAGAAAAGCTAATTGGCAAAGGAAACATTTTCAAGAGAAAATGGAGAGTCTGATGTCTTCGCAGATTCGTCATTGGCATTTACCGATATGTAAGCAAAGGAAATTGGTGTTGATGGTGGTGAAAGTTTGAATTATAATGTGAGTATAAGGATAGGATAGTGTAACACAAGTATAGGCCCCTACTAGTCTGAAACAAAGCATGGCATTGTGTATCCTATGGCAGCCAATAGTATTAATTCATAATGTAGATCATCTACATATTAATTTATCTTTTAATTTTTGACGTGATCAAATCTATGGTGTTCTGTGTTGGTTTATTAATCCAAAAAAGAGTGAGAACTAGTTGGGATAACATTTTGATTTACAAATACCAGTGACTCAGTTGATGTCAAAAGGGCACTGTACTCATGCTACTTTAACGGACGAAGTAAGTCCATTATAGGCAAAAATTTAAATCGTATTAATACATGTACTCATCAATTATGGGGTAGGTGTTGAATTTTCAAAAGGACGTGACTTGTTGTTATGCATAAGTGGCTGCCCGTGTTGAAATCTCCAAAAGGGCACGACTTACACGTATTGTTATCAGGCAATATTGAAACAGTAAATTTCCGGTCAAGCAAACTGTGTGTAAAATACCAGAGAAATTGTCTCAGTAGATTGAGTTACAGAAGCCATTACATGGCCGACGCTGACGCCATCGGCGAGCTCGTTAAAGTAATAAATATGCCTATAGTGAACCGAGCTGGTACTATCGCTCTCATTCCATGTTGTGTGATATTTACCCAAAATATCAGAATGATATGACCGCACAAGTGGAGTTATGGTGTTTAACGCAAATTTACTTGAGAAGCTCGTTAAAGTAATCAATATGCATGTAATGAGTTGAACACTGATATCCCTCTCCTCCCATAGCGTGGGACATTCGCCCAACATTTTAGGACAATCGAGCTATTCAATTTGAATATACGGTGCTTAAGATAAATTTAAACTCAACTTTACTTGAAAATCTCGTAAAAGTAATGCATTTGAATGCAATAAGCTGAACAGTTAATATCCCTCTCCTCTTATGTTGTGGGACATTTGCCCAAATTTTTAGGACAATCGGGCTATTCAATTTGAACATACGGTGCTTAACATAAGTTTCAACTCAGCTTTACTTGAAAAGCTCGTTAAAGTTATAAATATGCATGTAATGAGCGGAACTGATAATATGCCCCTCACCCCATGTTGTGTGACATTAGCCAAAACTTTTAGGACAATGGGGATATTCAATTTAACGCAAATTGGACACCACTTCCGCTCAAACGGTATCACTAAATAAGCATAATTTATATGCCCAGACTTCCACCTAATTTCAACAATCTATTCCTTTCCTTTACTGTGTGTAAAATTGCAGAGGAATTTCCTCAGTACATTTAATTACGGAAGCCTTTACATGACTGACGCCGACGCCAACGGTACAACAAAAGTTCCCCTTACTTCGTACAGGCGACCTAAAAAGGAGACAAAACCTTACTGGAGCTTTCCTTTGTTTTATTACTTGTTGATGAAGCCAACTTACGAAAAAAACAAGTCGATAACAAAAGTTGGCAACATAACATTATTGGTAGGCTATCTGTGAGTGTCTGCGTATTCACCAAAAGGAATCAAGCATGTTAGGGACAATTTACAAGAACCCCTCCGATATTACATTCACAGGAGAATTCCATTACGCATCGACCATCCCCATGAGAGGTCTGAAGTAAGGTGAACAATTTGTCATGTGTAGCTGCTTATCTGAGTGGAGTTTAGGAACTGGTGGGGAGATGAAAAGTTGACACCAACATCTGAAGATGATGCCATTTATTTACAAGACAGTATTTCCCGGAAGACACAACCTACTTCCAGCTATGGGGGTCTCAATTTAAAACGAATTTGGTTGACGAAATGAAAATCGCCAAAATGATAACTTTCTGGCAATTTACCAATCGATTGTCATCTCAACTACAGGACGTCCATACACAGCAGAACTATCTTCGAACAATCATCTTGTTTTCTCGCTAGGCTTTCACGATTCATGCTGCTATTTAGATGGTTCTATAGAAGGGTTCATTGTCCAGTGACCTTTTGACCTTTATTAGTTTTAGCACTTTTTGATATCTGAATTCGATAAATGACCGCACATATATTAGACAAAGACTATTCTTGTTTGTGAAGTTGTGTAATGTCTTACCGAATGTTATGAATGGTAGCATTTAACAAATAACACCATTGTTGTAGGACGACTTGATGCGGCATTCAATTATGTTAACAGAGGATGTCTCGGATAACATGGAATTGGAGCATCAAAATGAGGTCTGCGTTTCCTTGTACCAGGATAGCTCATGCATTTTACTAGGTCTTTTGTGGTGATCAATGTCAACGAACTGGCTAATAAAATAGCAGATGGTCAGCAGTATGCTTAAGATTTCTCGCCACTTTAGAGCTTAGTTCTCCCAATAGCCAGTAGAGAAACTATTTCTTGTATTGTGCCGAAAACCCTTGATGCCCTTAAGCCTGGTCATCAACACCGATTGTATTGATTACAGCTAGGAGCTGATACTATAATACATTTTCTGGATTCAGCCAACAGGTTCAACGAATGCGTTGACGAGAAAAAATAATCAGTAAGTTACTTTAGAAATGCATCTTAAAGATGTATGAACCTAGCAAGTTGTGGTCATATTACAGTGCCGTTGATATTATGACAATCATAAAGGATTCGCCTGTCGTTCGTAAATGAATTATTTGATACTGCTGAACCATGTATAGAACATATCATTTACAAATTGCTGTCAGATTTATTATCCAATTGGTTCTAATTGCGTGTTGTCGTAACCCGTAACAAAGGAGGCAAATTAACCATCCTCATAGGTCTTTTTTTATTTTGTGTAGAAAACGAAAGCATTAATTCGATTTACAGACTGGACTACAATGCATGGGCACAACTTTTCAGGATAAATGTGTACATTTTAAAAAAATCTGCAATAATTATATTGTAACCGGGTCGTTGCTATAGCAACATGTCGATAAAAGAGGCAAAACAAAAATTATTCATTAATATTTTGTATAATGTATTATCTCGGTACAATGACTGGTGCACGTTATGTTTGACTTGGTGAAAAGTAACTCTGTAACAGTAAACATTTTAAAACAGAACCATTTTGTTTTGTTTTGCTCCGTGGCAACGCGGTATTGGAGTCACTCTCGTGCTCAGTCCAATCGTGCTAAGTTAAGTTATGACCAGATTAGGCTTCGGTTCAATAAATAGAACATAGCAGTGTATTAGGTTTTTGTTTGAATGTTTCGTTGTGATTTAAAATCGTACTCCTATGTTTCACTAATACGACAGCGGTTAATGGGGAACCTATACTCGTCAAAACCACCCCCGCACATTGCATTGTTATAAGACCACCTACCATTATTGATTATTTAGTCTACTCGATCGATTCCTCCTTAATGACCAGCCGTCATCAGTGGCCGCGCCACGGGAGGAGGGGGCATATGCCTCTCCGGGGAATTTTCTTGCACACACCCCTCCCCAGTTTGCCTCCTCCAATGAAAACAAGCATACATTAATTATATTTTTAAAAATTAGTCACTGTTCCAGAGCTAGTTGTAAAAATGTTGTCTAAGTTAGTTTTATAGTGGGACTAAGCACACGAATCTGAGGGTTTTTTTGCACAGGACACGACAGTCCCATAACAGAACAGGGCCCTCTTTTTCAAAGCCTTCTTTCGCTTAGGTGATGTATCATGTAACACTTATAAGTAAGGTGATACTTAAGTTGAAAATTAAGCCTTCTTTTACCTTCACTTAAATGGGTCTTGTTAACGATAGTCTTCTCCTTGGTATAGGAGTTTAGGTGACCTCAGCTTAAGAAGGCTTTGTGCAAGTGGGTACTGGGTCGCGTTGGACTTTAATCTGGTAGCACCACGTCAAATGTGTGTTCCGCCATATACACGAATTAGGCATATTGACATCAACGTTTAATCAATCATATTACTCACGAAAATAAAGATAGATGTGAAATATTTTCAGAGCGTAATACAAAACGACACAACACATTGGCCAACATCGTTTATAAGAAAAAAATTTGTGTGCAAATACTAGCAAGAATATGTAGCCTCCGTTACATATTTTCTACAATCTTATTTTGATGCTGTTGAGACAAACAATATCTGTCATTTTCTGTTTGCAAATCAACAACGTCCTTAAGAAAGGAATGTCTTTGTTTCCAAATGCAGCGATGAACTTAGCAGTCAATGCTGTGAAGACGTTCTAGTGATATTATGTTTTTTATGGAAGGGAACATCATTCATGCAGCTATGGAGAACACTTGTTAGCATTAGGATAAAGCTCAGGTATGTGGCATCGATCAACAAAACATGTTGGTATAAAATGTAGAATATTTATATTTCCGTTCAACACCAAAAACCATTAATCCTCAACCAAAATTGTTTTTATTCAGCATAGGTGTTCAATTAGGCTTTGAACAGTCTAGGCTAGGAATTCCGAGCGAAAACACCATGATTTTGTCTTATGTTTCTATACAAAAGAGCATTGCTCAGGGATAAAAAGGGACCTTCGGAGACCATTTGTTAGCAGTCGAGTAGAGTTCCCTTAGAAGACATTGATCAACAAAAGATGCTAGTATAAAATGCCGGATTTGTATTTTTCCGTTCAACACCAAAACAAACCATCCTAATCCAGATTTTTGATTGACCAGCATGAGTCTTCAGTAAGGCTATGGTCAGTCCAGCGAAAACATCCTGATGTATTTGGTTACTGTGAAATCCCCGGACTATTGCAGTAACCGTAATACCGAGAATTCCTTTTCATCGATACTGGCGCTCTTTTGTAGTCAAATAAGGAACGATTTTTAAAAATTCCGTCAATCTTTTAACTTGTCTGTCTGAAAACAAAATCATCTAAGGTCTTGCTGGACCCCTTGGGCTCAAAATTAATTAAATTTCTTTTTATCGTTTAAGTTAAAAGTTACGTATTGAAACTGTGTTAGTGAAAAAAATAAATCGAAATTCTAATTACAAACAGTTAAATTGGAACCTATAATTTAGTTTTCCCACGATCATATGTTCAAGTCGCAAAACTATAATTGCCTCTTTGTGGCACTTCATTTTTAAGTAGTCTCTACAGTTTCCAAGACGTATTTCTAGAAAACTATTCATGTTCTTCAAATTTGTACCATTGTAAAGAGCACAATGCGATCTAGTAAACTTTGTCTCGTTTTTAAGAAGTTCGTCCTTGATTTTTTCAAATGTTTTCTGAAAGTTGTATTTTACATTTGTATGAGACTTTCTAAGGTGGGATAGACAGAAAATCCACTGGGATCGTTCTAATCAAATTTTTTTTTTAAAATGAGACACTGGTTACTATAGTTCAAGGACAATTCTACTCCGTCAACTAATTTATTGAGTTTTGTCGTTATAGCACTTTCCACAAATATATACATATATATGGTACAGATTTATATTCTTCTGCATAAGAGACTAGAAAACGGGTGTTCTGAAAATCGACCATGGGGCCCAACAAGACCGTAAAGTCGTGAAATCTCCACTCTACTCTAACGTAGCCAACACCAGGAAAACAAAATCTGACCTTAAAGCGTTAATGGAAACAGAGCTACTTGTCTCTTATTAACATCATCAAGATTTAAGTGGCGATAGTAAATCGGTATTAAAGTGAACAGGCACTTTAACAGATTTAGTCACTTTAGATCACTTTATAGTGATGTATCACTGCATATAGTTTCTGAGGGATAGAGTTATTCCCAATAACAGGCCAATCTATCACAATGATTTATTCCAACAATTAATATATTTTCTTGACAAAGGGGTACACAAACATTTATCTTAAATCAACTATGCAAGATTAATTAGTTCAATAATCGTTTGTTATACATTTGATCTACCCTGTATAGCTGTCAATGCATCGAGGTAGAACACTGAAAGTTAAAGAAAACCCGTTTTTGTTTCTTCGCACTGGATCGAGTCCGTCTGTCGACCATCAGGTATATGAGTGAGTGATGTGGCTCCGGCAATCGCCGGACGTTAAACGACGTTAAACCCAAATCAAACAAACAAACAAATTGATTACAGATCAGCTAACGAGCTAAATCAAAGCGTATTGATGTTTATAATAATGCTTAAGATGTTAACAAGTGCTTGTTCTGATAATACGCTATAAGACCGAGCTATCCCTCAAATCTATATGGACAGGTTTAACGTCAGTCTGGGTGGTATTTGGAGAACCCTTGAGTATGCTATGGAATAAGAAATAGAAAAGATAAAAAAAAATCCTAATCAAACACTTTGTTATTAAGTCATTAATACTCTGCATTTTACACTGAACTAAAACGGAGCGAAAATATGCAAACTTTCACATACATTACAATTTTAATTAAAGGCACAAAATGATTAGCTTATAATTTTCCGTGAATAATCCGAACTTACTGGAAAGACGTTAAATGCAACCAAGTATATTTTATTAAATGACTGATACAAGTTTAAAGGAAGGGGCAGGGCCATATATAAGAAGTGTGTGCCATAAAAATATGCGGGAATGTGTTGTGATATGCGGCATTTTTTCCGGTGTCAACCAAAGACATTTAAGTTGTATGAAATTGTCAAACATAATCTTAATCAGTGTATATGACCCCCCCCGCCCCCCCCCTCCCCCACACACACACATACACACACACACATACACACACACACACACACAACCAGTAAAAGTCGCGACATTCAGATTTCAGACAAATTCAAATTTTTTTTTGCGCTATGGTAAGTTCTTCGACCAACATTTTTTTCTCAGTAGTTTCGTTATTTTGGGATAACACTTTCTTTATTTAAATAGATTCTAGTTCAGACAATGTTTCAGGTTGATTGATTGATTATTGTTTTACGTCATATTCAGCTGTGGCAAAAAAACACACTGTTGCAGTTTGAGACTAACGCGAAAATACATAATTTGGGGTAATGTGTGCCCTTGACGATGTAATGATTTAAGTACTTGTCGTCGTGGCAGCTACGCTCAACATAACTCACCTAGGCTTACATGAAGTCCCTAGGTATGTCGGTTAAACATCTGTTCGATGTCTGAAATATGGTTAAACCAGTGTGGAAAATTAATTGATGTAAATTACTATATCATTTTCTTTGATATTAGGTCGTCTAGACAATTTAGACACACCTGCTCCTTTCACAGTATGGTTTAAGGACAGGTGCGCAACTTGTTACCTCTGTTAATGAAAGTCTGACGGGAGAGAACTGATGAAGTCGTTCAGGTTTCCTCATGTTATTTAATATAGCATCATCAACTTCGCTTGGCCCAACATCTAATTGACGAACAAAGAAGACACTGTATTAGAGCGAATATAATTCTGCGTAAGTTCAGTAATTGCTGTCCACTTGTTAAAAAAATGCTCTTCAAAGCGTACTGTACAAGTATATACTGTTGTTCTTTGTGGGTTAATTTTACTACCACTAACCTCAAAAAGATGAAAGTTTTGTATAATAACACATTTCGTTGGCTAATGAAACTAAAGCGCAGCTGTAGTGCCCGTAGTATGTTTGTGATACACAATATCATGTCTTTCGGTGAAATTGTAAGAAAAACTGTGTTTTCATTGCTTAAAAGATTGGCGTCATCTCGGAATCTTGTGATTCAAACTGTTCGATCCTCCAGTGCTATTTTGGAGTAAGTCATTGGTGCCAAATGGCGCCATTTATTGTACATGCATGGACTAAACTTGTAATTTCTATTATGTCATCTTGCCTTATTTAAATCAATCCGTGTATTAATTTAATCATCACTGTATTTATATGGACTACAGTCTGCAATAAAATTATTATTATTTTTATTATTATTATTAATAGATGCTCTCTACTGAAGCGAAGATCTCCCATGACGTTAGAAAATAAGATGATCCCGAAAGATGTTTACCAGGCGACTAATCAAATAGAAAGACAGTCTTTTAAGAGTAACAATATAATGGTGGCAGGATGACAGAACAACTGTCAACACCAATAATTATTAGTCTCCAAAAATACCAGGTTTATAATACATTAAAACTAGTAGTTTGCCATACACAACATTCTAATTAAAATAATTTGCATTAATATAATATTGTTATCAGCATGTTCCTACAGAAAATTATTTAGACATAGCTTCCAATTTTTTCTTTACAATGTGTGTAAACCGAAGGTAACAATTACATCTGTTTTTCATCAGTAGAACTAGGTATGAATAACAATGAAAATCGATGATATAAAATTATTAATTAATTATTAATTGATATACGACTGAAGAATGGTCAGAAATTAAAAACGAGACTAAATCTTACTTGAGCTCTCCTATGGTTTATAATTTGTTGAGGAATTCAGCTTTCGATAAATACAGTAGATAACAAAAGTTGTCAATATAACGTTATTGGAAGGTTGTCTATAGTAAGGTGAAAATTTCCCCGCGTGGAATAGCTGATCTGGGAGGTTGTTTAGAAGCTGGTGGTGGGATGGAAAAGTAGACAACAACATGTGAAGTTGGTGAGATTCATTCGGAAAACAGTATTGTGATATTACCACCCGGAAGACACTACCTTCTTCAAGCTATGGGAGTTTCTGCAAGTTCAAGTAAAAACGAACTTTGCAGTCATTATGAAAATCGCCGTATAACGGCTCTTCGATTATTTACCAATCGATTGTCATCTCAACTGCAGGAAGCCCATACTCATCAAACCTATCATCCTTTTTTCTTGCTAAGCAATTCACGATTCCGGCTACATTTTTTTCGGTTCTATAGAAGGGTTCACTTTAGAGTCTGTGCACTTGCTGGATTAAATCTTTTTTTTTACTTTTTGTATTCTTCCATCTTACCAAGGTCCCCACATTTATCAGATACAGATAAAGCTGTATATTGTCTAACCATACGTGGAATTATACAAAAAACACCAATGTTTTGGGATAACTTGACGAGGCATTGGGAATTTGTACCACAAAGTAAGGACTGCGTTTTCTCTTACCAAGATAGGTAACGCATTCTTGTCCGTCTGAATTAAGCTCTGCGCCATACCATCGGTATAAGATTACGCTCTTCATTTAACATTTAATATAACATAAAACAGGTGCTCGGCCTTTTGTATACAAAGAAGTGTTCCAGTTACCCGAGAGATCACGAATAGTTTTTAAAAAGTTTTGTTTTAAATTATTATAAATGAAAAGTGGTCAAATAAAAACGGGTAAAACACAGAGTGCATGGCGCTCAACAAGTATCAGACGTTCCAATGTACAACGTTTTGCGTTGTGGTTTTGCCGTTTATGCTACACATAATCTATTGTATCAGTTACTAGGCATCTATGTTGTAATTTAGTACATCAATACACTTGCTTGTTTCTTTAATATTGGATTGCAAATTCCACACAAAAATCCTTTACAATTTATCTTTATCATTGAAAAAGAGTCCAGATTTTAGACTCCTGTACCGCTTAAGATAGAAACCCAGAAGGATAGGATCGACATCTATTTGTTTCTGGCTTTTGGTGTGCAAATTCAGTCTCTTTGATATATGACTTGATCGTAAAAGAACCGCCAGCGACTACGGTCTGTGACACAAACTTCAAGTAAGATGACTCCTATACTTTTTCCGGTGCATTATACGCCTCATCTCAAGGCCATGAAACTATACTACATTTTGTCTATACTTACATTTTACAAGAAATATTATCACTGCAAAGCTATAGTATTTAATTGAAGTGCACTATATAGGAATTAAAAAGCAAAGTAAAAGCTGATGATAAGCGGACACGCTTATAAAATTACAAATCGTCAGCAGTATGCTTAGATTTAATTTCTCGCCACTAAGAGCTTAGTCCTGTCGATGGCCAGTTGATAAACTATTTATTGAATTGCGATAAAAGTTTCTGAAAACACCATGTCCGTAATTATATTAATTCTGTGATCCTCAACATCGAATGTTGGGGTTGATACAAAATATAATTTTTGACTTTATGGTTGTTATCATAATACAGTTCTTGGGAACTGCTGTTCAAAATAGAGCTGTAGCACAGTAAATGTTAGCAGTAACAGAAGAACTGGCAAGAGGATTATATGAACATGGTAAATTAATTAAGACTGATGAATCGTGTATTGTGTATAGAACTATATAATTTACAAATGGCTGTTGGATTTCTTATCCTATTGATGCTTATTGTGTGTCGTGGTGACCCGTAACTAAGGAGGCAAATTGATCAAGGTCTTTTTTTTATTTTGCGTAGAAAACCAAAACATTAATTCGATTGATTGATTGATTGTTTATTGACACTCAGGCCAACATACATGTCAACTGAAAACATTCTGAAAACATTCTACATTAGATGGCGGTTTTTCTCATAATAACATATACAAATTTGTACAGTTTAGACAGTAGAACATTGCTTTTTGATTGAAATAATAATCTAACCTTATACATGCTGGGTTTGATAAAAAAATATCTGGGTAAAAAACGCATTCTAAATTCTTTTAGTGCTGAACGTTTGATAAGATAATGATATTCATCACCTACTCCTTTCTTACAAAGATTACATATACATTCTGTTCTCGGCTTATTGGACCAGCGACCAGTTTCTATTGGGAGGCGGTGGTTTGACGTTCGAAATTTTATGAGGGTAATTTGAATAAATATTCCTCCACTTTGAACTCAATTTTGATCCCTGTATAAAAAACAGCTTTACTAGCTGTAAACAAGACAAGAATAAAACTGTTTAGGATAAATGTGTACATTTTTAAATTTTATTGATTGATTTGTGTTTTACGCCGTGCTTGAGGATATTTCACTTATTTGACGGCGGTGTATTGCAACAAAAGTTGACATGTGCAGCGTTTCCATAATGTCGGCAAATTAATTTTCCTCAGTCCTAAATAAAGACAGCATTGCTACTCTTCAAGCAAACTGCACTTAGCCAGAGGGCGTAAATTAAAAAAAAAATAATTATATTGTATCCCGGTCGTTGCCATAGCAACATGCTAATACAAGAGACAAAACGAAAATCATACATAAATACATTATTATATAATGAATTATATCGATACAATGACTTGTGTGCGCTATTATTGACTTGGTGGAAGTAACTCGGTAACAATAATCCAACACGCCATTGGGGTCTCTATCCTGCTAAGTAAAATCGTGTTCAGTTATGACCAGATTAAATATCGGTTCACTTAACAGATCATAAAATTGCATTGTGTGTTTGTTTGGATTTTAACGTCCTACTTATACGACTACGGATTACCTTCGCTTGCTTAACAGGGGTGGGAAACCAGTAGGGCACTTCATTAAAACCACCTCCGCACATAGCATTGATATAGCGTTCTGATAAGATTATTTACCGATATTGGCCCGCAGCCGTGGCTTAGTGGTAGCGTGTCCGCTTCCTAACCCTACTCCAATTTATCGTTCACGGGATCGAGTCTGTCTGTCGATCATCAGGTATATGAGCGAGTCACAAGATGTGGCTCCGGCAATCGCGAGGGTGGTTTTTACGAGGGTTTCCTCCCGGTTTTCCACCGTAATGAGGCAAGGAACAGTGTGAAGTGGTCAATCCGTCGTCATATAAGTGAATTACCCTTGAGTACGACGTTAAACCCCAATCAAACAAACAAACAAAATAATACACCGATACTGATTATTTTTTACTCGACCGATTCCGCTTAATAACGAGTAGTCATTAAGTGTTATTACTCCTATCAAGAACAAGGGATTGAGCACACGAATCTGCTTGATTGCTGGTGTTAAGCCGTATAAAACGATTGCACTTGTACGACGGTGTACCAGCCAAGTGGGTATAGAGAAAGTTTCAATCGAAGTCACTTTCAAGACAGGTCGTTAACAGGACGAAAAAACGACAGCACCACATCAGATTGGGATCGCGATGCCCTTTTGTTTGATAGTACCACATCAAATAGAAATTCATCTTAGCTACGTTTTATACTATCTTTATACGTGACGGTACAGCTATGCACCCTTGGCGTTGTTAGTCTGTCAGAGCAGCTATTTCCCGTCACGTGACGCATTTCAATCTGTTGATTCGGTAGATATGTCGAGAAGGCCGAATGTCAAAGTTATCGAATCGCCTGAGATTCGATCAGATTTAGTGGAAAATAGACAACGGATAGCCGTATAGACTATTTTATCAACAACCGTTTACTGACGAAAACGGACACGTTCTGAAACAATTAAATGAAATCACGGCGAATCTAGAGCGTCAACAAATCTGAAGCAAATACAATTACAATTCTCGGCAGTAAGTAAACTTACAGGTTATTGGATTGCATGATTCTGTATGACGCTGCAAGAATCTTCGAGCTTGTGATCAGCTAGTCCATATGAATACAATCTAATTACCTATTTGTTGAACTTTTCCCATATTTTTTAGGAGGGTAGCATAAAGGGAAATAAATTACTGTTCTTGGCAACAGACTTGCTTTTAATGATTCGAAATATAAATAAATTTACGGATATATCTATATTTCACCTCAGACGGGTTACCCAAGGTGCATTCCTGATAAGGTCACTGTTAAACTCACTAAGATACTCAAACTTACATGGAATATATATATAGATACTGTTTCCTCCAAATCCTACTGCATTTCTCACACCAAATAATTACTAACTTTAGCGGTTTTTACTCTTCAAAAAAGGTTTGTTTAACACCGTTCATGCGATTATGTTTATACTTGTTTGCCAGCGTGCCAGCCTCGACACCATGCACTGGGCACAAAAAGAGACGAGAAAGGATAAAAGCAGGACAACTACAGGACGCAATACAAAGAAACCACAAACAGATCGGCTTCATGTTGCCCCTAAGCCCCGAAAGCACCAGGGCAACACACGGCTCCTTCCTAACCCACCAACCTTTAAAAAGGGAATATATGAAACTTCTGTTATATAGAAGAACCTTGTTCTTAGATATAAGATTATATTACGATAAGTCATCAAGTACACAGTTGAACGTCCCTTTAACGACCATACTAAAATCAATGCAGTAAATATTAACTTTGTAGAAGGGTATAATTTATTGCCCAAGGAACGGTATCGTCATAATCTCAATACTAACATAGTTAACAAATATCCCATGCATCACTGCTTCATGTTTTAAGTGTCATCATATAAGCTTACAGATTTGTCAATATTTGACATTGTGTGTTCCACACGATAAATTTCAAGGAAGGGTTTATGAGCCCTGACTACTTCATTAATAAGCTGGTAATTTGATGATCAAAGATAAGCGTTATAGCATATCCTGTTTGATGTCGTGACTTTATGTAACCAGAGTTTTTCCTTAAGCGATTACTTATTAAACTATTTAAAGCTAACTTGGGAATAGTTGTCTGCCTTTATCTTATATTTGCCTACAATCTACGTGTGACATTTTAACTTTGCATTTTTAAGTAAGTGCAGATACTTGATTAGTCTTAGACATTTAGTCCACAAAAAACGCCCCAGGAGGTAAACGCGCTAAGTCGAGCTGCAAGTAAAGCACCAGTTGGAACTGACATTACATAGATGGGACAAGAACTACAGTTTCCGAGTTGTAGCAACAAAGTGGTTAATAGGTTCATGGTGACTTTCCCCAAACTCGACAGCGAGTGATGTTTCGCAGAAATAGTCCTCAATAAACTACATAATT
>JAQQZZ010079522.1:0-19670 GCA_030265115.1 Mopalia vespertina
GGAGTACAACACCACAAATTGAGGGAAATACCATTAGGTTGTCCTAGTGGGGCTAATGGAGTACAACACCACAAATTTAACTGATCCACACTTGTTGCATCACACTTGTCTAACTGATCCACACTTGTTGCATCACACTTGTCTAACCGATCCACATTTGTTGCATCACACTTGCTAACTGATCCACACTTGTTGCATCACACTTGTCTAACTGATCCACACTTGTTGCATCACACTTGTCTAATTGATCCACACTTGTTGCTTCACATTTGTCTGATTGATCCACACTTGTTGCATCACACTTGCATCACTGATCCACACTTTTGCATCACACTTGCCTAACTGATCCACACTTGTTGCATCACACTTGTCTAACTGATCCACCACTTGTTGCATCACACTTGTCTAATTGATCCACACTTGTTGCTTCACACTTGTCTAACTGATCCACACTTGTTGCATCACACGTGTCTGACTGATCCACACTTGTTGCATCACACTTGTCTTATTGATCCACACTTGTTGCATCACACTTGTCTAATTGATCCACACTTGTTGCATCACACTTGTCTTAATGATCCACTCTTGTTGCATCACACTTGTCTAACTGATCCACACTTGTTGCATCACACTTGTCTAATTGATCCACACTTGTTGCATCACACTTGTCTTAATGATCCACACTTGTTGCATCACACTTGTCTAACTGATCCACACTTGTTGCTTCACACTTGTCTAATTGATCCACACTTGTTGCATCACACTTGTCCTGCTGATCCTTACCTGTCTATTTGATCTACACTTGTCTTACTGATCCATACTTGTCTATCTGATCCTTACCGGTCTAATTGATCTACACTTGTCTTACTGATCCATACTTGTCTATCTGATCCTTACCTGTCTATTTGATCTACACTTGTCTTACTGATCCACACTTGTCTATCTGGTCCTTAACTGTCTATTTGATCCACACATATCTAACTGATCCACATTTGTCTTACTGATCCACACTTGTCTATCTGATCCACACTTGTCTTACTGATCCGCACTTGTCTATCTGATCCACACTTGTCTAACTAATCCACAGTTGTCTATCTTATCCACACTTGTCTATCTGATCCACACTTGTCTATCTGATCCACACTTGTCTAACTAATCCACAGTTGTCTAACTGATCTTCAGTTGTCCAACTGACATACATTTATTTGTCTGATCCTCATTTATTTATCGCGGGTGGTTGGAGGGAGCTTCCTGTTGCCCT
Source organism: Mopalia vespertina (assembly GCA_030265115.1). Classification (NCBI taxonomy): domain Eukaryota; kingdom Metazoa; phylum Mollusca; class Polyplacophora; order Chitonida; family Mopaliidae; genus Mopalia; species Mopalia vespertina. Next base: position 1,262 of record JAQQZZ010079522.1, read on the forward strand.
GGTGCTTTCTGAGCTAAAGAGTAAACAGAAAGCCGATAAGTTTGTGATGTCTGTGTATTTGTCCTGTGATGGTTTTTGCCAGTGGTGTCGTATGTGGTTTCCTTCACCCATTGCACTGGCACGCCATCATGTGAGTGAAATAACCTTAAGTACGGACACAACTCTCTCTTTCAAATGTTTATGTTCTTTTATTGCTTCTTTCTGCTTGTAGTGAATCAGTTTGGGAGAACATGGCTAAGATGTGTGTGAAGAGTCGACGACTTGATGTGGCCAGTGTATGTCTGGGGAATATGGCACATGCTAGAGGAGCTAAAGCCCTGCGAGAGGCTCTCAAAGAACCCGAATTGGATGCCCGTGTCGCTATGCTGTCTATCCAACTGGGACTACATGTGAGTTCAGTGTCAGCCAACTTCCAAAGTGGATGAACGAAAATCTTAAGTAGTGTAGAAAAATGTTCTCACATGGTTTAAGTGCTCATCATTTCTTTATAACTGAAATGATTTCATTTGACAGATGTGAGTTATAGCTCATAGACAGGGGGGATATAAATAAATATTTTATATATTTATTGCAGTGTAGTTGTGTGTTTAGTGGGTTCACAGACTTTCCAAAGCTGTATTGTTTATAAGAATTGGGTTTGATGGTTTTTAAAAATTTTTTACGTGATTTTACTTCTTGCTAAGGTGATGTTTGTGTTTCATTGTAGGAGGATGCAGAACGCTTGCTGAAGAACTGTAAAAGATATGATCTTCTCAATCAGTTCTACCAGAATGTTGGACAGTGGGGAAAGGTACCAACATAATAACGAAATATATGTTAAGAAGTTTTAACAATATTTTAAATCTTTATGTTTGCTTAGACAGTGATTTTGCTGAACAACATAATACATGTGCTATAGATGTGCTTTTCGTGTTTTATATTTAAGCATTTATGTATTTTAAAGTTAACTCCCTCTGGCAGATTATGATCTGTTCAGAAACTTGTCTCCTGGAGCTTATCTAGCGCCTAAAATGATTTATCAAGTTTATGTAATCGACATCCGTGTGCCAGTGTCATTTATCTTTACATATATTGTAGGCTATGGAGACTGCTGAAATGTACGACAGAATTCATCTGCGATCTACATATTATAACTACGCTAAACATTTGGAGGCAAAAGGGGATGTAAATCAAGCTATTCCAAAGTAGGTCACCAACAGCTGAAAAATAACAGTAAAAAAAATAATACATTGTAGTGATTAGCAATAAGTATAGCAAAATGGGATACTTTCCACAGAATTTCTGTAAACCGATTAAAACATGTATTTTTTAAGACCGAATTTCTTTTTTGAGACATAATTTATGAACATAATTTGTTAGGTGTTTTAAAGACAAACCTTCTACTGACTAACCTTCTATTTTATAGAAAGCTGAGTGGTCTAGGTGGCCGGCATTTACTGCTGGCGATTCAGTGCTTGAGGGTTGTGGGTTCGATTCCTGGACGGGTTTCAACCTGCAAAATTTTCTAAACTAAGAAAGTGTTATCCCAAAATAGCGAAAAATACAAACAAAGATATGTTTAAGCATAACCAAATTGAACTGGAGCTATTTTACTTTTGCTCTTCAGTTATGAGAAGTCGGACACACATCGTTTTGAGGTGCCAAGGATGTTATTTGATGAGCCAAATGCTTTAGAATCGTACATTATGAAGAGTAGAGATATGTGAGTATAAGTCCGTTGTCTGTCCTTTAATAATGTTGTTTTAAGTTCAATGTTTCGTTTAATAGTCCGCTTCTCGACGTTATCCATGTGTCTGAAAACATTAATTATCTCATCGTCTTAAGTGTGTTTCGCTATACAATGTCTCAATTGCTCTAAACATGAATATTCATTGGTTTTAATTAGTTTCTGTGAGTTACCCTTGTGTGTATTATATACAGTACAGTAATGGTTGGATAAATGGATAAGGAAGTATAGGTAAAATGATAATTGAGAGAGTTCTAAGTTCTAACAGCCAAATATACCATAAAACATAAGTATTACTTTCATTGTAAGTGTCCTCTTGCTTTGTTAGAAATTTAAGAAAATGGTGGGCCCAGTATTTGGAGAGTACTGGTGAAATGGAGGCGGCTCTACAGTTCTATGAAGCAGCCCAGGATTATCTCTCCCTCGTCAGGGTCTACTGCTACTGTAACAACATGGACAAAGTAAGCTTCTTTCTCATCACATTTACATGTGGGGCAATACAATATTTTGTGAGGTTTTTGTTTTATCTATAGTAGTTATCCTATGTAGTCATTGTTTGTTGCTCATTAAAGTGAGAGTAGCTTCCCTTACCAATCTATAAGGCTGACACACTGTCATTATTTAAATCACCTTATTATTATAATACTTGTATGGCCTAAAATCTCAATCAAACAATCTGGAAGACCGAGATTTATCAATCGATGATGGTTTTTTGTTTCGCTTCCTCTTCTCAGTAAGGAAGCTGCAAAACCAAGGAGTTAAGACTTTAATTCCATTGTAAGCCTGCTTATAAACTTTCAAAGAATTACTATACATGTACATGCATACAGATCTTATAGTTTTCTCATGAAATTTTACTTGATCAATTTTGTATATTGTGCTTACTTGGTGAACTGATCAGTTGTCCTGACATAACATCACAGAACTATGTTACGGCCTCGTTGTGCTCAGCTTGTTAGGCTTATCATAACATAGAGAGATTTGGTCAGTATGGCCAGCTAGCATGTATGTGATATAGGTGGCGAGTCTGGTGTGTTATATACTGCTTGTCATTGTTGTAGGCTGCTGATATATGTAATGAGACTGGAGATAAAGCAGCCTGTTATCATCTCGCCAGGCAGTTTGAAAATCAAGATCTCATTAAAGAAGCTATACATTTCTTCACTAGAGCACAGGCCTATGGTAATGCCATACGACTCTGCAGGGTAAGTATTCATCTGAACTCATTACATTGTCCAGCACCTTCTCCAAATGTCAAACTGAACTGCCACATGAATAGGGCCTGGAAGTCCTGTCATGTGGTCTGCTATATTTCATGTAATTCACTCCACTTCCTGGTCCCCCCAATATTATTTACAGTTCTAGCATAAACAGAAAGTTATTCTTCCTTTCCAACCATACAGTTGCCTCCAACAGCAATACAAAATAAGAATCTGAAAGATTGTTATTCAAAACATAGAAAAGAGCTTGACAGTACACAAAGTAGTAGAAGAGAACAAGACTTGCATGGCCTTTTTGCATGTCATTGAGACCATTATTATCTTCCATAAATTTTTTCTTAATCATTTTCTTGTATTATACATCAATTCATCACAGATAGCAAATCATTTTATTAAAGCTATGTGGAAATCTTTCTGAACTTCCGATTCTTTTGCCTTGTCATTCATTTTCATTCGTCATGCCTAATGTTTTAAGGCAATAATCTGTTGTAGTTTGTGTTGTTTATTGTTTAGGTTATGTTGTATTTGGTGTTTATTGTTTAGGTTATGTTGTATTTGGTGTTTATTGTTTAGGTTATGTTGTATCTGGTGTTTATTGTCTAGGTTATGTTGTATTTGGTGTTTATTGTTTAGGTTATGTTGCATCTGGTGTTTATCGTTTAGGTTATGTTGTATCTGGTGTTTATCGTTTAGGTTATGTTGTTTCTGGTGTTTATTTTAGGAGCATGGTTATGAAGATCAGATCCTGAACATGGCACTGTTAGGTAAACCTGATGACATGATGGATGCTGCCAGGTACTTTGAACAAAGGCCTGGTATGGAAGACAAAGCTGTGATGCTCTTCCATAAGGTAAGTTATCATATTTCTCAAATCCATCACAAACACATCACAAGTTATCAAATATATTTGTAACAACATTGTTACCATATCGTCTTGCTTTGACTGTTTTACAATGTCAGTTTTAGAAATTATATGAAGCTAGCTTTGAAAGTTTCATAGCTTGCGACAGGAAGAATTCCTTTGATCTTTTCGGGAATAATTTTTTCGTTATCACAACGTTCACAATAATTCAACTACCTTTGAAGAAAACGAGATAAAGAATCACCAATCTCTATATATATTAGTTTATTGAATAAATTGGACTGATTTTTTTTCGTCAGGCTGGTAATTTTGGGAAGGCATTGGACTTGGCGTTTGCCACAAAACAGTTCGGAGCTCTACAGATGATATCAGCTGACTTAGATGAGAAGGCGGACCCGGCTCTACTTCAACGTTGTGCCGATTTCTTCCTGGACAATGGTCAATTTGACAAGGCTGTAGATTTATTGGGTCTTGGCAAAAAGGTACAACTTGTGATTCAAATTATCTTAACATCAGGCCTCAACCTATTGCTGAATGCTACAATGTTGTTAGAACTGACCTGGACAATCTCAGTTATACACCTCATTTGGATACCATGTTTTTGTCTAACTTATAGTCAGGCATCCTGTCAATAGTCGTGTCTTTGGTCTTTGAGCTGCATGCTATCATACGAATGAAATAACTGAAGTACTGTTTAAAATGTCAATTAAAGAAATAAACAAACATAGTTTTGTCAATTTCGAAAGAAATTCAACTCTTGAAACAATTCTTGTTTTATTTATCTGTTACACTCAGTATTGGGAAGCCCTGAAGATCTGTATGGATCAACATGTGATAATGACTGAGGAACTGGCTGAGAGGATGACGCCGGAAAAACAGGGCGGAGAAAATGATGTACTGGAGAGGAATAAAATACTTGAGGGTATAGCCGAGGTCAGCATGCATCAGGGCCAGTATCATATAGCCACCAAGAAGTTCACACAAGCCGGAAACAAAATGAAAGTAAGCAGTATATAAGGATATTTCTTGTAAGTAAAGTTTCAAATGGTGCATTTCTCTTTGGAAGTACACCTCTCGACTCGAGTGCATTCGATTCCAGATTCAGTCACTCCTGAAATGGTTCTATGCTTATAGTCAATTACTGGTTACCAATGCCAGCCAATGCACTAGTAATGTGAGTATGGTGTGTGATGCCTACAGCATACCATCACTGCAATCATGTCTCGGTCAGCTACCGCGGTAGTAAAGCCCCAATCACTTATGTGACTTCATATACTGATTGTAAGGCTGATTCTGAGGTATGAGTTTTAACATAGAATTACATTTTAATATACAAAAACTTAAATAAAATTCAAGATTTGAATAAAATATTTGTTGTGTTATCCACTGAAATCTAACTGATACGCATGGTTTCACTGTACACAAAATCAATATGTTGGGATTTTTCTTTGATACACACATTTTTCCCCTTATCAATCATCAAAGACGATTTCAGGCGAATATGATTTGATGATCATCCATGTTTGTATGCATGAGCCTTTTTAGTAGAAAAGACAGAGACATGATATGTAAACCGTGGATGGTGAATTACAGAATGTCCGACTGACACTTCAGATACTGAATTTACTGTGGTACAAACTTCTAACATTCGTACTCTAAACTCAGTTTATGTTGATCATAATTTTAAATTTTGTTAAATTCTTTCATGGTTTAAAAGAAATTAAATGAGCTTTCAGTTATTACGTGTAACGGAAGATAAACACATGCAAGTAAATCACTTCTAAATGGAAATTGTCTGTGTCAGACAGAGATGTTGACATAATTGGACCACCTGCCTTATTTCACATTGGTTGAAATGCTGTCTGTACACCTATTACACATAGGGCAGACCTCCAAGAGAACAGTAGATTTGTTTATGTCTATATAGCAAAAGCGCGAACATCAGAGAGAAAACTTTATATAAAGCACTATATTTTTGGACATGAAATTTCATGTTGTCCACTTGTATATAGTGTTTGATATTATTACATAAATGATTATGCAGGCATTATTCTCTCTATTATATGGCTATGTTAAGTAAGATTTGTTACATACTTGTCATTGGTTGTGACCTGCTTTTCTCCATATAAGTGAAATACTCTTGAGTACGACGTTAATCCCCAATCAAACAAACAAAAAACTTGGTTTTCTTCCTGTGGCTCTTAGAGAAAATGCTGTTGCTCAGTCAACTGAGCCTAAACTTCCAGTGTACCACTCCTGGGTTTGAAACTGTCTTTAATCTTAAGTATAAACGGAAAGTTTCAAGTAGTAGGATTTGCATTGTTTGTTTTTTTTTATTCTGTTTACCAATTTCCGACAATACAATGTCTTCATACTTGTAAAATATTCTTGTGAAATCAACAAATAAAACAGCTGGTGACATTTAGAAAGATCATGTCACAATACTTTAAGTAAATATAAAATGATAATAAGTTTGTTTAAAGTCACATGGTCTTTTACTCCTGTTAATCTGACAGAGATGCTTAGACTGGGGTATGGGATTAATCTTTCAAAATATGTCTATATTTTCTAGGCTATGAAGTCATTATTAAAATCTGGTGACACAGAAAAGATTGTATTTTTTGCTGGAGTTTCTCGGCAGAAGGAAATCTATGTGATGGCAGCAAACTACTTACAATCTTTAGACTGGAGAAAAGATCCAGAAATCATGAAAAATATTATAGGATTTTATACGAAAGGTCGAGCCTTAGATTCATTGGCTGGATTTTATGATGCCTGTGCAATGGTAAGCCATTTCTTTATGTGATTAGTTTTGTCTAATATCTTCTTCTTTTTTTTCATGATGTGTTGTGTTTTTGCAAAAACATTTTATGTGTTATATTGTCATTGTCATGTCCGTCCATAACTGGAGAATGGAACATTTCCCAGCCAAAATTGTGATTCGTCATGAGTTTGTGACCCGTAATATGGCATATAACTCCCCTTTAAAATGTGTGGTTTTTTTCATTGCCTTTATCTTATAAACATGACCACATAGAATAAACAGATTTGAACTGAGTACTTATCTTAGCGTCCTAAGAAACCTTAATGAAGTCGACTACTCAGAGTCAATGGATTACAATTAAGGAGTTATCTCCCCTTTCAGACTTTTTATATTTTAGCCTTATGTGTGTTAAATGACTAAATGGAGGTATATTGTTTATGTTAACAAATTATTGTTGTATACCACACATTAAAATATTTCAAGCTCTGATCTTTTGTTCAGTATGGCTTGTCTGATGATACCACTGGTAGTGTCCCTATATAAAATTTGGCTCGCTATACCACTGGTAGTGTCCCTGTATAAAGCTTAGCTCGCTATACCTGTACTTACTCTGTGGAAAGCGTTCTGGTGGAGAACGGAACATTAGTGTTATTACTCTAATGTAATTATAAATATATAAACAATGAATGGAGTCAATGGATGTTAGGTTCCTTAGAAATTCTACTGAAGTCAGACATCATCAATTTGATTGCCATTTACAGAGTTGTCCCCCTTCTCGATGATTTCCCTTTAGTGTAACCACTTCACAGCTAATTCATGTGAATAACAAAAGGAAGTTTGAGAAATACAACTATTGCAATTTGCTGACAATTACTTTTAAGTAGATTTCCCTCTATTGGCACCCTTCCAAACTTCAGATTGAAGAGTAAAGCTCAACTGTAATGATTATAGAATTGAATAGAAACATTAGAGTATTGTGTGCTAAGCAAGGTTTTGATTTTCCATATCAGCTCAACATAAAGTCAATTTTATGACTCCCAGTGATAACTTAACATGGGCCTATAGATTTAGATGCTCCAATTTTTTTGGTAGCAATCAGGCTGAATCTTTTGCCTACATTTTTATATTTACTTTTGGAAAAATTTCTAAATCTTAAATGTTGCTTTTTGCATTTCTTGTCCTAATTTATAGTCTGGAATAAGATTAGTTTTTTTTTTTTGCAACAACACCAAACAATCAATTTTCTTTGTTATTTTACTGGTTGCTTGGCATATAATAACTTTAAACCTGGAAGGGTCTACCTGGACTTTGTTTTATTAAATTTGTCTGAAAACAGTTTGGAATTTTTTTTATATGTATATTCTTTAATGTATTTGTTGTTGAGGGTGATACATTTCATAAATACAAAGCAAAATGGCCAACAAAAATTTGAATCCGGGAACAATGAACAATTTCATATGGTTTACAGAGTACTTTTTCCTGCTGGAAGTTGAACCAGTGTTAAAAAATGAAAAACATATCTAACGCTTGGAACAACTTATCAACCTCTCCAGAGAATTGTGTTTAATGTTTATGTTTATGACTGTAGGTAGAAATAGATGAATACCAGAATTATGACAAGGCTTTGGGAGCTCTGGGTGAGGCTTACAAATGTATGAGTAAAGCTAAGATGGCCAATGAATCTCTACAGGAGGAAAAACTGGCTGCTTTGAAACACAAAATGACACTCATCAAAAAATTTGTCATGGCAAGAAGGTTGGTATTTTTTTTATTTTTTTATTTTTTTCCATCTTATTTTTTTTCTTCTTCAATTTAATGTTTTGCTGGCTGGGTTTCGAAGAACTGCATGCTCTGAGGGTAGAACACGTTTTAGTCCGTAGTAATGACGCTTTGTTAATGAGGGTTAGCATAGTAACCAACATGGCTAGGTTAAATATATTTTATATCAGCTCTTGTGAGATAAACCAGCTTTTAACCTGTTCTCGTCAGATTACATGACGAAGATAGTGAGGAAGCTGTTCACAGCTGACACGTCCTATCAGAGAAACCAGCCTTTTATTACTGTACAATAAATGTATCATATTTCATATTTCTTGTCCAGTTATTACAAAGGTAGCGAGGAAGCTTTTTGCAGATGTCGGGTCCTATAAGAAGAACCAGCCTTTAATTACTATACCATACACATATCATGATTCACATTTCTTACAGGCTATATGAGGAAGATGGGGAGGAAGCTATTCGAGGCTGTCAGGTCCTGTTAGAAGAACCAGCCCTGGAATCAGCTGTTCGTGTTGGTGATATCATAGGATTTATTGTAGAGCATTATGCCAGAAAAGAAAAATGGAAAGTGGTATGTTATCAATAAAATAATATAGTTTCTTTTCCCTGTTTGTTAGACAGCACACATGGGGTGACTCTGGCAATCGTGGGGGTGGTTTCGACAAGGTTTCCTCTTGCTTTTCTGCCATATTTGACAAAGGCAGTAAGAAGTAGACAATATGTCATCACATAAGTGAAAACCCCTTAAGTAGGACATTTAACCACAATCAAAACAGATCTGATGTGTTACAAACTTCAATACAGCTCTTTAAACGAATTTATATCACTAAATTTCAGTTTCTACTTATCAAAAGGATAATCTGTGAAGTCGTAAAGTACTGAATGTAGCATAATCTGACTGAAGATCAAATTGAAAACCTAAACTACTGAATGTCTTATCTTCTTTTAGGCTCATAACTACATTGAAGAGTTGCGCAGTAAGGTCCCCTCCGGGAATGTGTCCTTCTATGTGGATATGAAGACAGTGGAGGCTGTGTACAGAGCTCTAGAGCTACCTTTTAGTCAAACTCTTAATAATAACAAACTGAATGGGTTCCGAGGATCACCAGAGGAAGAAATGGGAGAGGAGGTTGAAGAGGATGTGATTGAGGAACAGTAACAGGGTCAGACATGGACCCATGATTAATATAAAGACAAATAACTCTGTCTGATGGGTCCAGGTTTTGATTAGATCATGGTTAGTGATGTTATAGTCATGATAAACCTCATCAAGATGATTTATTCATAGTGTGTGACTGATCTGGTCATCCATGTGTGTGACTGATCAGGTCATCCATGTGTGTGACTGATCAGGTCATCCATGTGTGTGACTGATCCGGTCATCTATCTTTATGACTCTTCAGGTCATCATAGTGTGTGACTGATCAAGTCATCCATGTGTTTGACTGATAAAGTCATCAATGTGTGTAACTCATCAAGTCATCACAGCGTGTGACTCATCAGGTCATCCATGTGTGTGACTCATCAGGTCAACTATGTTTGTGATTGATCAGATTATTACATTATGTGACTCATCAGGTCAACTATGTTTGTGTTTGATCAGGTCATTCATGTGTGTGACTGATCAGGTCACCCAGTGTGTGACTCATCAGGTCAACTATGTTTGTGATTGATCAGGTCATCCATGTGTGTGAATCATCAGGTCAACCTGTGTGTGACTGATCAGGTCAACTATGTTTGTGTTTGATCAGGTCATCCATGTGTATGGACAGCTCCTGACTGGAATGTAAATGAGGTCACAGACACCTAAATATTGAGCATACAGCCGATTCTTTTATCACACGAGTTTTCATGTGGTATTTTTGTGTTAATATTTCTCATTTGTTTCCAACTATGTTGATCATATTGGTGATAACATATTGGTTAGCCACCATGCATGTCAAGGTCATATTGGTGATAACATATTGGTTAGCCACCATGCATGTCATGATCATATTGGTGATAACATATTGGTTAGCCACCATGCTTATCATGATCATATTGGTGATAACATATTGGTTAGTGGCCATGCATGTCATGATCATATTGGTGATAACATATTGGTTAGCCACCATGTATGTCATGATCATATTGGTGATAACATATTGGTTAGTGACCATGCATGTCATGATCTCACTCAGATTTATTGGTCCAGAGATATTTTAATGGGAGTGAGGCGGGAGATTGGTGGGAGGTATTGGTTGGCCGGCAGCTCCTCAAGCCAAACAGAAACTCAGGCAAGGTTTGTTTGTGCTTTACCCTATGTTGGGAGTCCTAGGATTTCTTGTCCGTCTCATGATAGGGATGTTTCCTTCAATCAGTGGACTAGCACAGCATCATATGATTGAAAGTATAAAAATAGGTGCAAGAATGAACTGTCCTGTCCAGTTTTCTCAAGAGTTACCTCCCAGATTCTGACAATTCTCAAACGCTACTGCTGGAGGAGCAAGATGAGTGTTGTTTTAGTTATCTGCAATCTGTTGCATTTGAAATGTGAAAATGCCTGATACATTGGATATAGAACACCTATGTTTAATCTGCTATTAGCGATTTAACCTGGTGTTGGTGACAAATCACTGGACCCTGAGGTGTAGTTTTTAATCAGAGTTGTTTTTCAGAACAGACAACTGTTCAATAAAGTGTGCATATATCATGTGACAACATTTTATGTTGTCAAATTCAGAGTCCTATAACACTACTGATACAAATCACTATCACATGTACTTGTTTCTCCATAATATCAAGTCCCTAGACTCATCTTGGTATTCCTCTGTTGTTTACATTTTACACAACTTAATATCCAAGCAGATCTTTCTGTCCGTGAATCCTTACAGCTATTTACTTCGGAAATCAATTAGATATTTTGATCATGAATTAAACTTTTTCTGAAATCCAAGATCTCTGTTAAGAGACACAAACAACTTACCTTACACTTACAATGTACTAGACCAACACTAACTTTTTTACAAGTTGATATCCAGCAGTTTTTGTTTAGTTGACATAACAGACCAGTTTGTTAAGATATGTTCAAATTGTGTGGTGTAGTGTTCACTGTTGTGTTTTGCTTCTTGTCTTTTATTATTTCTTTAGTTTTTATTTATTTTTACTATTCATATTTGTTCATTTTTGTAACATTTTTAAGTTTATGCTGAATTTTACAGTTCTTCTTTGGATTTAAAGAAAAATATATCAACTTTTTCACTGAACAGAATTAATTTCTCATAGAAGAGGTCCAACTGATCGGTCAAGTTTGAACGTTATTGCTGCTGAAGATGTGCTTTAGATGTTGACTCTCCGACATAAGATGTATCGGAGTTGTTAATCTCATTCTAACATAATGGGGACAGATATTATATGTGTGTATCAAATTCATTGGCCATTAGCTGGGAAATCAACGACTATGTGCAGATTTCTGATTGCTTGTATTTGTGTGTTTAACTTACATGGCATAGTTATTAAAGAGATTTATTTTGACCGTCCAATGGTGCTTTGTAGCCCGTGAATTAAAGATCTGATGATAATCTTTGTTTTACAGAAATCTTGTATAACTTTAATATACATATCAACTGTGTGGTTTATGGTGAATGTATGCCTAGCATCAAGGTCGGTTAACAAAAGTTACGTGTACTTTTTGCCCAAGCTTAAAGTGGTAGCCTATGCCAATGGCTGGCTTTCTGGGTGAACCTACAAAGAATGGACATCTCATAATAAGCTTTGATAAACTTGTCTTTGAATCTGAGCTGTCAAAGGTTATATTTTTCTGTTCACATGTGTGCTGATTCATTGCGTTTTAATGAATAATGGACATAGTTATATATCATAATTTATACATATGTTAATAGTGAATTTAATACCATATTTGTAAGTCACTGTAAAGTTATTTCCCTCAGCGGAAGTCATCTATGCCGTCCTATATGAATTTATTATTTATCAAATAAATTAGTAAAACCAATTTTCTGTTTGTTTTGTCTTTTTTTTGCTTAATTTAAAAAGGGAATTTAGTACTTTACGAAATTGTTTAATGTATTGTTAAAATGTAAATATGTTCTATTTAATCCATATTAATACTAGTTTATGAATTGACGTGTCTATAAAGAGTTAGCAATACATGCACCCTCTTCTGTGTTTATGTATACTTCTGGATAAACGAAGCCTCGAGGACTGGTTGTCTGGTTGAGGACGGCCAAGGGTTCAGAAGCTCTGAAAGTGAGTGCGCAGAGTAATAAACTGAGGTTATTTGTGCAATGAAATTTAGAGTCTTTTCCATTGTGAAACAATGATCTTTTCTTGTACAAATTTATAACATTTTTACCCCAAAAATAAGAAAATATTGTGTTTTGAAACATCTTCTTTCCCGTCATCTAATTTAAACTTACTCACTCCAACTACTACATCTCAGCCAAAAAGGCCTATGCCATCGGAAGCATAAAAGAGATGGATCGCTGAGAAGCCATCTAAGCAATGACATTTAGTGTCCGTCCCATAATTAGAATGATCTTATTTTCCCCGAAGTTATGGTTTTACCACAAAGTAAGAAAATCCTGATCTCCTAAACATTCTCTGTCCCGTCATCTCATTCAAATTTAATCATTTCATAGGCATTCAAACATTACAACCTAAAAGTGAAGGAAACAGAGAAGCGATTTATGCTTCCTTTTTGTGAGAGTTTGTTTAGATATGTTATTCTTGTTGAGAACCCAAATATGCCACTGCTGTTGCTTGTTGCTGATTGGGGTTCGTTGTTATATTGTTGACGTGCAGTTCCCCAGATTTCTTAACTAAACTCCTGAACAGAACCATACAATTCCCCTGTTGACAACGGTTTGAACGACATCAGTCAATCTGATAGATGCGAATACGTATCTCCTTGAATGGTATATCCAGTCAATCAGAGTGATATTAGTTTGCAAGACTTAATACCACTGTTGTTTTAAACTCATTGATCAAGCCAAATACACAGAGCTTGAGATTTATTTGATGAAGATGTATCGAGCCAATTTGGGAATGAAGAGAATAGGAGTGTTGGTATTTCGGCAGCTACTTTCTTTCCTTCCTTCTAAGTTATATAGCCTCACTATAACCGATAAGAATCCAGCGCAACGGTGGCGTCACCTTAAGTTTAAATGAACAGGTAGCGCCAAACTGACAAAATAGAATAGATGATGATTTAGGAGATCACTACTGACTAGCCACATTTTAAACTGGGACAAACCACTGGTTAGAGATGGTATTGATTTAACATGGGCTGCTCTGTGACGTATATATGCGCTCTGATTTCATCTCGGATCGATATCGTTTAAGAGTAAAGCCGTGTTTCTGTTCCCATAGCCATCACATCTCCAGATCGTATAGGCGATGTTTTCCTACGCATATAGAGGACTGATTCCCTCATTTTATTGTACCCCGTTGTAAACAGAGACGTTTTCATACGGCTGTAGTGATGACGTAAATAAGAGGGTAAGTCCTATTTTAGGGTGGGTTTGGTTTTTTTGTGACCATGAATTTTGTGTTTGATGCAATGTCGACAAGGTGGATAGAACGATGCTCTCGTAAAACAAAAATCACCCAAAGCTACTTGTTGCTTTTAGCGCGAATTTGTTATGGTGGCTGTAGTTGCCCCCTGGTGTTGTCCATATATCATGTTATAAGCCTTGTGTGATAACCTGTATTCAGATGGGTCCGTGCTTTCACCAACACTAGCAGCGCAATGTAACGCCTCTAGCAAAGTATAGAGATCATAAACTTCTCTTATCAGAACTAACATATGCTATAGATGGTATCGATTCGAAAACAACTCAAATAAATCGTGTTTTCAATTATGTTTATCCGTCATCCTAAGACCGTGTTGTTTTACTCACATGTGAACTACTATAATTGTTTGTGTAAAACCAGTGCCCGCCTGACCTTGTTGGGCATATACAGCTCCGAAATACTTCAATAAAGTGGTATATTGCACGGTTTGCACCAATGATATTCACTTTACTTGAAACAAACAGACGGAGAAGAGACGAGAAGTATAATTTTGCTGTAGTAGACTATCCAACAAAACACCGGCTCTATTTCCTGCTAAATGCTTAACATGATCATTTTGGAGCTCTTGTCAATATGCTTGTGAACATACGTAAAATGTGTTGAATGAAATGAAAGTATTTAACACTAACTAATTATTTTGAAACGGTTTGCAAATTCGTCAATTACTTAATCAATCATGTTCGTTTTCGGAGTTACAAGAAATGTGTCAGCCTTATATCATAAGCCACAGTTCTACTGGCATAATATGTGACAGCCTTATATCATAAGCCACAGTTCTACTGGCTTAAGATGAAATCTAAGTGGGCACCAACCATTGGTATTGCTAGTGTATTCATTTGTGTCAGAAATATATCGCCAGCGGATCATGTGCATAGAGCACATCGATGAAATGATAAGAGCCATTTTGTTTAACCATATAATCCATATTGTATATATTCTGAGACCGTATATAGCCTGTATACTGTTTTCATCCACGCCTAAACAATGCGGCTCGGCTATATTTGGTGCAGGTATATCATAATATTATGACTACCACTTTAGGAGTTTAGCATAGTAAAATTATAGTAACTCCGAAGATACATAATGTATTCATTTTGACTCAACGTTTGGGTTTATTAATAAAACCATGTTTAGGAACAATTTGAACTAAAGACATAGGTATATATATACAAATAGGTGAAGAAAATACTTCGGGCAGTTAAATAAACATAACATCTTAAGTAATTTACATGAAGTGTCCCACAACCGTCTTTAAATTACATAATATCTGTGTATCAGTAAAGATTCAAACAAACAATCTCGCAGTGACCCAAAGGTAATCACATGTCATAACATAAGTAGCTTTTATGGCAATATTTTAGGATTTAGGAAACACATGTGACAGTAACATAGCTTATATTGCAAATCAAACTTGAAGCATTGGACTATTAAAAATACCTGAGCTGATCAATTTTGGAAACAAATGACAGTTGTTACTATACTTTAATATCATAATATGTATACTAAAAACGTATGGCGTGTAGACTGTTTTCCTCCACGCTTGAAAGGTACGTTTTACGTGGTGTATTAACGTAAAACATATCAGTGCACGCCTTATCAGAGCATTGCTATAAAGGTACTCGTGGCTTGGCCTATGTACGTTTATTAGTTGAAGGTGGTGTCAGTTATTGATTTAGAGTTTAATATATGTTATCTAGTACAGAAGTAGAGTGACAGATGTGAAATATAGATCGATCATAACATTTGTTCATATTGATCTTAATCTTTTCTTACAGGAAACATTAAAAACTATGCATTCCATAACCACTTATACCTGTTGATTACTAGACGAGGCGGTTATAGGAGCCCCGTGTGTCCTGGTGCTTTCTGGGCTAAAGGGGAGGGGGGGTGCGGGGGTGATTCGCTAGTCGGAGCCCCCGGTTGCATGGTGCTCTCCAGGCTAATGGGGCCACTTCATTTTAATTGTAACGTGCATGTATTGTATGTTGTCACGCTTTCTTCGCAGTGGCAAAAAGGGTGGTTTCCTTCATCTGATCATTTAAATGTTGCGCCGTCATATATTTTATCAAAATAATCCGATGAATGGCGTAAAACCCCAATCAAGCAAACATAACGACCTGATATCAGTGATATATCTACCAAGTATTCTAAAATGTTGTTCGTAATCATAAATACACCACATCTCAAAATCATTGTATACAACCAGAATATTTATGACATCTATAAAAAAAATTACTGTCAATAAAATCCTACTACGGAAGCCTATTAGTGCAAATTCGTACCTATGTCGTAATTACGACATAACTGTTACTAACTCGTAATTACGACATAGCTTACTGTTATGTCGTAATTACGACATAGCTATATCGTAATTACGACATAGGTTTATAAAAAAAATGACTTGGCGCTAACAGGCTTCAGTACACTTGTACCAATTTAGTAATATTTACTTAACATAATCGATCTTCTTTTTGTATATGTAGTTCATATTTGTTCAGAGGTTTAATTGTGGTGACTGGTCGATGACGCCATGGCCAAATATTACACCGATGAGAAACGGTAAGTGTGGAGTTAATATCGCTATTGATACTAACATCTGTTTGTGAATAAGTGTGAAACCATTGAGAAATATTTGTCAGTAAATCATGCAACCGTTCAGCTGAGAAGCTATTGATTGTACGTATCTATATGATGTATCTGTTGTTATTTATGATTGTGTGGTTGTCGGAATGTTTTGTTTTTGGTGCATGGTTTTGTGCTGATTTGATTCTGTTTTAAGCTCAGTTTTTGGGGGGATTTGATTTGTTATTTGCCTAGATTTGTGAGGATTTGATAATGTTGTTTTGTCCAGTTTTGTGCTGGTTTTATTCTGCCGTTTGCCTAGTTTTGTGGTGATTTATTTTATTGTTTGCCTAGTTTTGTGGTGATTTGAATTTGTTGTTTGCCTAGTTGTGTGGGGATTTTATATTGTTGTTTGTCTAATTGTGTGGGGATTTGATTTCGTTGTTTGCCTAGTTGTGTGGGGATTTGATTTCGTTGTTTGCCTAGTTGTGTGGGGATTTTATTTTGTTGTTTGCCTAGTTGTGTGGGGATTTTATTTTGTTGTTTGTCTAATTGTGTGGGGATTTGATTTCGTTGTTTGCCTAATTGTGTGGGGATTTTAGTTTGTTGTTTGCCTAGTTTTGTGGGGATTTATTTTATTGTTTGCCTAGTTTTGTGGGGATTTGGTTTTATTGTTTGCCTAGTTGTGTGGGGGATTTGATCTTGTTGTTTGCCTAGTTGTGTGGGGATTTGATTTCAATGTTTGCCTAGTTTTGTGGGGATTTGATTTCGTTGTTTGCCTAGTTTTGTGGTGATTTGAATTTGTTGTTTGCCTAGTTGTGTGGTGATTTTATTTTGTTGTTTGTCTAATTGTGTGGGGATTTGATTTCGTTGTTTGCCTAGTTGTGCGGGGATTTGATTTCGTTGTTTGCCTAGTTTTGTGGGGATTTGATTTCGTTGTTTGCCTAGTTGTGTGGGGATTTGATTTTATTGTTTGTCTAGTTATGTGGGGATTTGACTACGTTGTTTGCCTAGTTTTGTGGGGATTTGATTATGTTGTTTGTCTAGTTTTGTGGTGATTTGATTTTGTTCTTTTGTCTAATTTTGTGGTGCTTTGATTCTGTTGTTTGCCTACTTTTGTGGTGATTTGATTTCGTTGTTTGCCTAGTTTTGTGGGGATTTGATTTTATTGTTTCTCTAGTTTTGTGGTGATTTGATTTCGTTGTTTGACTAGTTTTGTGGGGATTGGATTCTGTTGTTTGCCTAGTTTTGTGCTGATTTGATTTCGTTGTTTGCCTAGTTGTGTGCGGATTCTATTTTATTGTTAGTCTAGTTTTGTAATGATTTGATTTCGTTATTTGCCTAGTTTTGTGGTGATTTGATTTCGTTATTTGCCTAGTTTTGTGGTGATTTGATTTCGTTGTTTGCCTAGTTTTGTGGGGATATTATTGTGCTGTTTGTCTAGTTTTGTGGTGATTTGATTCTGTTCTTTTGTCTTATTTTGTCGTGATTTGATTCTGTTGCTTGCCTACTTTTGTGGCGATTTGAAATCGTTGTTTGCCTAGTTTTATGGGGATTTGATTTTATTGTTTGCCTAGTTTTGTGGTGATTTGATTCTGTTGTTTGTCTAGTTTTGTGGTGATTTGATTCTGTTGTTTGTCTAGTTTTGTAAGGATTTGATTCTGTTTTTTGCCTAGTTTTGTGCGGATTTGATTTTATTGTTTGTCTAGTTTTGTGGTGATTTGATTACGTTGTTTGCCTAGTTGTGTTGGAATTTGATTCTGTAGTTTGCCTAGTTTTGTGGTGATTTGAAATCGTTGTTTGCCTAGTTTTATGGGGATTTGATTTTATTGTTTGCCTAGTTTTGTGAGGATTTGATTCTGTTTTTTGCCTAGTTTTGTGCGGATTTGATTTTATTGTTTGTCTAGTTTTGTGGTGATTTGATT
>JAQQZZ010079533.1:0-19667 GCA_030265115.1 Mopalia vespertina
CAATACAGACACCACAAACAGATCAGCTTCCTGTTCCCCTTTAGCTCTGAGAGCACCAGGGCAACATGAAGCTCCCTGCAACCACTCGCCTTAACATTACTTTAGTTATACATTGATACATGTACCCAAAATGTAATCATGAATTTAATTTCTAACTTAAGCAGAAATATGCAGGGATTAAATTAATGGGATGGGAGGTTGGATTACAGATATTCCGTACACTGTATCCCATACAGTTTTGAGTCCAACAGTGGACATCAGGAACTTGATTGAATGTTTCACTTGAATGACGTCTGCTTCTAATGTTTCCCTTCTTAAATATGACGGAAAACTGGGAGGAAACCTCTAAAAAAAAAAACCCAGCATTTTCAAGACTCCTGTTGTGACTCGTTTTCCTGAAGTTGACAGAGAGACCCGACCCTGTGAGCAGGTTGATCATTTAGGAGATCATAAAGCAGACACCATAAACATAGCCCCAAACCCATAGTTTCATTGAAATAATTTATTTAACCTAGTGAGTTGGACTACATGAGCTAGAATACTGATAACATTTCTTCTTCTGCTGTTATTCAAGTCCTGTATATACACAGCCTTGTTTTTGTAAGATAGCAAGACCCTTGTCGATCCACGAGCAAATTAGTGATATAAATGTCCTAACAAAATTCAGTCAACTATCAAGCACAAAGGGACACCACTCCCAATGGAACACCCAAGGGATTTAACTCTCGTACAAACAAAATCAACCCTGGCAGCCTCTATCATGCCTCCTCAGCCAAAGGTGAAAAACATCCAAGTTCAATATTCAGAATAATGATGGGTGACTTTTGCAAGTATCTCTGAATAGATGTCACAATAGCTCAGATTCTTCAATGGCTTGTCTCAATTTCCACAATCTGGGTTTCTTCAGTACCTGTAGTCATAAAACATGTCCATATATTGATTTGTGGAAGAGTCGAATATAATATTTGGCAAACGGGAGACAAATATTCCCACTAAAAATTTTTAAGATACTTGTACAGGAATAAACAGTAGATATAATACAATGAAATTTGATGGGTACATATTTATATAAAATTTAATCATACTGGCAAAGGGAGGGCGATTAATTAATACCAATTCTAAATACATGTAGATCTTAATCTTGAGTTGCTATGGGTAGCCTACAGACAACAAGAGATTATGTGTATAAATAACTTTAGTTAAATCTATTGTTACCTTATCAGGAAATTTGTTTTTGTAATCTTCGAGATTGAGTAGTGGCATGACAGATGGTCTGCCATGGGCGCATTGGAAGGGGAGATTACACAGTGACAGAGAGTCCACAACATCACAACACTCCTCCATCGCCAGACTGTCTCCAAACTTAATAGCACCTACATCAGGAAGTGTTTAATTGGTGAGTGTTTATCAAATACTCACGGTTATTTCACTCACAAAAATGCAGTGCTGACAATTAGAGCTACTTCAACAAGGTAAACCCTATTTTGTAATTTGACCATGGTAAGGAGAATTAACATTTTAAAACCCTGAGCACCTTGATTTTTTCATTTCGTTTTGTTCATTTATTATAAGCACAGTTAAGGAAGTTTGACTACGGCTTAAGCATGTACTCCAGGGTCTTTCATTTATATGAAGGAAATCTTGTCAAAACCACCCCTGTGATTGCCAGACTCACCTCATCTGACTCCTATACGAGAGGTCAACTAGGGGACTCGTCCAGCTGTGAGCTGTACCTCAAAGGAAGATCAGTATTCCGATACACTAACCACTGCAGCAGGCTAGCTCCATTGAAGGATGCAAATCTGGTATACAATATGTATTATCTAGGAAAAATCTCAGTATCACGGGGATGTCCAGTCTTGTCTTCCAATAAAACACCTGATGAATCATCTATGTTTCAGATAAATTCTAAAGAGACCAATTACACGAATACTACACACACTTATGGGTTCATCTTAAAATGGACACAAGTAAAATGTCTGTCTAACTCACCATGGCATGCCTGTGAACAGAGCAGCTTGTGGACAGCTGGGGGAACTTGAGGGAGAACACCATGTGTGCTTTTTAACAACTACAACGCAACATTCTTGGAGTCAATAAAATAACATCAACAACACAAAATATAAATGTTTTAGACTTCGCCTTAAGACATCAGCAGACTTCATTTAAAATATATTTTTATTTATCATCTTTTTCATATTCTGGTCTTTATATCAACGTCAGCAATGGCTGGCATACAAGTTCTTCTGTTGAGACGTATTATCAATATGCATGTATTTGCCAGAACCAGATTATTAGAAAAACCAAAACAATAAAACACATGTGTGAGTCATTTGTCAATAATAAAATACTTGTTTAGTGACACTGTGTTAGTGCTACCAGTAAAGAAATATTCCCCTTTATCTGAATGAAAATTTGAGGTTATTCTACCTTAAGCCTTCGTGGCTCAGTCAGTTAGAGCGATGGCCCTGCTAGCCAGAGACCAGAGTTCAAATCTCAGTGGAGACAGGCAAAATTGTCTTACTCTACAATAAAAATATATACATGTATCTGTGTGCAATTTGTACAACTCACCTCAACTTGTTCTTTAATAAATGTCTGAAATATAAAAGTGATATACCCTTTAAATGAACTGAATGACTATAAGCAAGTGGCATAAATGATATTACATACATACACGTACAGAGAAATTGCTGATAACATAATTAAGGCAGTTGACAATATTAATAAAAATGTTAGTTTTTAATTTAGAAGAAACACTAATTGGACAGTATAGTCCTGGTGTCACATGGTACATGTAATAATAGAATGTGTATATTTAAGCGATTATAAAGATGGCTTTTCAAAGTTTTGAATCTATTATTGGTTTGTAGTATTAGCTCCAGAAAACAAATTGTGTATTGTTCAACTGACCTCCACCAACTCTTTTATGGTTGAGTTACGTCCCCTTTTAATTTCATTTGCTTCCCTCTCCATAAAGCAAGCCGGAAGAGTTTCCAAAGAAATGGTATCTCTTTTGTCTGCTATTTTAAACTCTATACCTGCAAAATATAAATCAAAGTGAGAAACATAGACCAAAAATTGTCAGCATTTAAAATCAAATATCTTATGCTAATTTTCAATTGTTTTAAGATACTATCAAGAATGTGGTGGAATACATGCTCCTCAGTCTATGTGTAGAAACAAAAGTTCTTTTCAATGGCAGTAAATTATATCAAAGGAACAAAAGTTCTGGACTTTCACCTAAACACAAGTCATTAAGGTATAAAATACTTTAACCTACAATAGTCCGAGAATTCCAATTGATTGAAATCAAAAAAAAAAAAAATTGGCACAAATAAAGTCAGATACCCTAAGAATCAGTAAACTCTTTGTATTCTACAGGTATGTAAAGTTGATTCTTGTCAATGAGAAATATTCCAGATGAACACAGAAGCACAATTCCCTCTAATGGGTTTCACGAAATTAAATTCTCACTCCAATTAAAAATATATACATCCTTGTGTATCTTTTAACTTTATAATGTTTTTATGCCATTCATGACAGTTGGAATTAAGAATTGTGTAAAAAGTTTCTCTAAATGACATCCCTGTGCTAGAGTGATTTAATACTCTTTGTAATATTCTAAACTGCTTGCCTACATGCACATACCCATGATTAAAAATTTCTCTCTATATGTTGTTATCACTCGAACATTATCTTCTGTTAATATCAACTCCATTGGGGGTTTAACTTCAGACCTCTTCAATACTTTCACTTCTCCACTTTCATCACATACAAAGGCATCTACAAATAGAACAATTTAATATAAGAATTAGACTTTGATAGGTAACATTTTCAACTGAAATATAAACATCTTTAATTTAGATTCAAATACTAGTCCCTTCTTTGATACAGATCCTCATCTCCCCACGCATCTAGACCGGCCATTCCACCCAATTACAGTAGGCCTATACGGTCAGCATGCTTAGATCTGCCACTCCACCCAATTACAGTAGGCCTATACGGTCAGCATGCTTAGATCTGCCACTCCACCCAATTACAATAGGCCTATACGGTCAGCATGCTTAGATCTGCCACTCCACCTAATTACAGTATATTAGCACCATGCTTAGACTCACCACTCCACCCAATTACAGTATACTGTCACCACGCTTAGACCCATCACAAAGACTTAATATCCAGGAGATAAACAAATATATTAATCATGACTTATTGACTGGAGTTTAGCACTGGAGTTTAGCACAATGTCATACTAACACAATCGTACCATGTAAAATGTTTTGCTGTATTGAAAAATGTATATCCCTCCAGTGCTTAATAAAGACAGTATTTTTACACTTGTTTGTTGGATTGGGGTTAAATGTTGTACTCAAGGGTATTTCAGATTTTCTAGTTTTTATAGAAAAGTCTTACTTAGTCAGTGGAAAACTGAGAAGAAATGAATGACTTGTGATTGATTGATTGATTGGTGTTTTATGCTATGCTCAGGGTATTTCACTTTTATGACGGCAGTATATTCCAACAATAATAGACACTAGCACAACCAAGACATGAAGCGTTTCCATATTGTTGGTAGGTTAATTTTCCTCCAGTGCTAAGTGAAGACAGCATTGCTACTCTTCAAACAAACTACCTTTAGTTTAGAGGGCCTTGAACCTGTGACCAGCCTATTGTAGTCTGACACACTAAGTACTGATCGATGGCCACAAGCCCAAAATATTCTGCATTGTTTACCTTCTGTGAGTTGTTCCAGTCTTACCCTCTCATGGGCAGCATGTTGATCAACCAACACAAGCAGATTCGCTTCTGATTCAAAGAAAGATAAAAAACAATTTATAAATAAATTAACAAAGATTTAAGTAAATTTTATAAAGAAGAGCTCGTTAAATTGGGGCTCGACGTCATACTCAAGTGTATTTCAATTATATCAATGATTGTCCATTTCACACTGTTCCTTGCTCAAATACAGTAGAAAACTTCGTTAAAACCACACCTGTGATTGCCGGAGCAGCATCCTGTGACTCATTTATATACCTAGGTTGGCTGACAAACCCAAACTTGTGAGTGGTACATCCAAGTGGGATTAGTTGCCCAACATGTTAACCTCTTAACCATGGCCCCCCAATTTAAAATGGGAGTTGGTGTTTCACACCAACCAAATGGGTGGAAGATATCACCCTTGAAGGCATTGCTATAAAGAAAGTTGACAAGAAACATACAAGCACAGCAGCACAAACATACTGAAATAAATAAGAGTGAAAGACATGACAAATCACTTCATGTCTCCCCTAATCTCAGAGGGCACCAGGTCACTGGATGCTGCCATCAAGCAGAAGAGTGCTATATAAAAAGACCTTGTATATTAGCGCATCATTACAAATGACAAGACGGGGAGAATTCAATTGAATAGATAAAGGCACTGAACAAACCAATTTTTGTCTTCAAAAAATCTAATAAATAGAAATGCTAAACTCACCAGCTGACAGATTTTTATCATTTGTTCTCAATAAACAGGCTATGAACTTGTCATCAACCTGGCCCAACACCTGGGAACAGATACAAAGGATTGGTTGGTTGATTGATTGGTCATTAATGCAATGCTTTATTGTAGTTCATACACGTGTATGTGACTTTGGTGTGCTCCATAGCAAATTCTTATATATTCAAGCATAACATGTGCAGAGTTTTCTTTTCTTGGAAAATTATATATTAAGTCATCATATGATGGCTTCATTCTCACCAACTTATATAATCCATTCTTATCTATTATGCTTAATGGTATTTTGTTTATTTTGGTGATTAAAATATTCAATATTCAATAAGTATCTCCAAATCCTACCATTGTTTTGTAAAGCTAAGTCTTCGTTATTAATTCCATAATTTGTCTAATATAGAAATTTCATATTCAATTATTGGTTTATTGAAGTTATCACTCCTGCATCCAAAAAGGTTTAAGTTCTCTTTACCCATACCTTCGATTGAGTGAGCATGGATTTGGTAAACCGACAAGGGTGTAAAGCTTTCTGAACTTTGACAGCTGCTGTTTGACGACCGGGTAATTCGGCTGTTGCCACATCCTAATGAAACATAAAGGTGAAAATATTATAATATAACCATTATATACATCATGCTATGTCACAGATTTGTTCTTTCATTTCTTTTTGGTGGTGTTTGAATGTGCTATCATAGGCATTTCACTCAATAAAAAAACCAATAAAATAAAATAGTCAAATCATCTCATAATCTCATCCGTCAAGATCATACTTTGTGGAGACACCTGAATCATCAAACAGCCTTGGAAAAAGGAGATCAAAAGTTTTAAAAATATGTAAATGTAATATAAAATTAGCACCTTGTATAATTAAATGTCATATTGAGTAATTGTGCAAAAAAACAAAAAGTTGAAAAGTTTAAACAAAAACAATTATAGAGTTAGCTTCATACACTAAAGAATATAAATCATTCCCTGTAAACACTTTTCTCCACAGAGATTATGACAGAAAATTTATTAAACAAATCAATCATCATACAAACAATTGTTTCATATAAGCCAGGTAATGTTAGAACCATGCTAATAATCAGCACCCTACATCTTCTCTAGATCACAAGCCAAATTGCATCTGGTTACGATAGCAGCCATTTCTTGATTGCTTTCTATCAGCATTTGATATAAACTAACCTGTTCAGGGACAGAGAATACTGGGTTGTGCCACTCATCAAATAACTCAGTCATCACATTTGACGTGGATGCATTGGCTAAAAAGAAAATATACAATAATTACCTTTACAACATTTGCTTAAATAAGAGAATTTGATCAGTACTACAAATATATTATAGGATATTTGACATCCTTAATGATTAAGTCCTGTTTTCTCAATGAAATAATGGGATATATTCCATAAAATTTAGCTTCCAGAAAACAACAGAATTGTGTCTGTGAGCTATGAACTGACCTTTCAAAATAACCACTCAAGCTAATTCCAAGGCACCCGTGGTACAATTCAGATAAAACAAATTCTTTTTGTTCATGTTGCTGTGTGCCTTGAGCAGCATTTCATAAATTCTCCTTTTATATTTTTTTGGTAAAGAGTTTGATTGAAAACCTATTTTGATTATCATCAAACTCAACAAAAGACTCTTAATAAATTTTTATCATCTCCACGGGGAATTGAACTTGGGTCTCTGGCTAGCAGGGCCAGCGCTCTAACTGACTGAGCTACAAAGATCCTTGGTAGAACAACCCTGAATTTTAATCCAGGTAAAAGCTGTAAATCTTTCTAGAAGCGCATTCGCTTCTTTGGCTACTGAGATAACTTTGATTTCTTTTTAAAGTTTATGATGCTATGTATTGTAATTTACATGTAGTAGCATGTGGTTGGTTAAAATCAATTTTATTTAATTTTTCGATTTAGATTTTATATCGTTTATATTCACAAGAACAGTGGTTACAGTATGTAAAGTTCAGCAAAACGTAAACTTTTATTTGTTCTTTGACACAACATATAAATTGCCGACCGCAAATCCCAGCAATATCTCAGAATTTTGACAGAATTGGAAACACTATGAGACCCTGGCTATATTATGGTGGGGACATAAAAATTTTAAATTATTTGAACAAAACATCAATACAAACATTCCAACTTCCATGGAACAATTCCTGATACTAACCAGTTTCCTCAGTCATTGGATGTCTCCATTTAACATTGTCCACTTCGGTTTGCCCTGTGACATGGTCACTCCACATCATGGATAAGCCCCCTTGACCATGCAACTCAAATGATGAGCTTGATGTATTCTCTGATTGGCAGATATTAGGAGTGGGTTTTGTGCTGAATTGATTGGCCAGCTCATGGGGCAATAACTTCTTTCTCTGGTATATACTGCAGTCATCTAAAATAAACATTCACTAGAATTCATGTTGGAATGTCTACATTTAAAGTATCTTATGTAACTGAAAAGTCTACAAACCATATATTATTCACCAGTTTTATCCCAGAAGAGGAGTACTTTTTCATTTCATGGTTTACATTTTATGTTTACAAAATAATCGGTTTATTGACACTATAATATTTGCCTGATCCTAAGGTTCTTTAATTATGTACAAAGTACAATACAACAAAGTAATGTATGTACCGGTACATACAACAAAATTATGTATGTAAACACTTAAAACACATAAATATTAATAAACTGCATATTTGAAATACGATATTACCCAAGACTATATTCTTTTATTATGTATTCAGCATTAAAACCCTGCACGCTCAGCATATTTACCTTCACTGGTGTGTGGAACTGGATTTTGTTTTCTCCACAAGTCCCATGCAGATTCACTGAGAGTGTGGCCAGTTAATGGATGTATGAAAATCTGCCTTCCTGAATGGAACAAAATACACTTCAGTGTAATATACATTGATTCATTGATTGACTGGTGTTTTACACCGTGCTTAAGGGTATTCTAACAATAATTGACACTAGCATAACAAAAATGTGAAACAAAATGTTGGAAAGTTAATTTTCCTCCAGTGCTAAGTAAGACAGCATTGCCACTCTTCAAACAAACTGCCTTAATAGCCAGAGGGCATGTAATATACAGGATAATGGATTAGTATTAATAATCCACTTGATGTCCCAAATACTCCGGTGCGGTTTTGATCCTTGGATAGAACTATACCCTCTTGGAAGTCAAACTTTTATTACATAGTCATTAAAACCCAAAAGTTTCTTACTTACAGTATTTTACATAAACATACTTGAAATCTTAAAATAACTTTTCGACGCCGATTTCCTAAAACCTTAGTTTAGTTAATTATCGGGTGATTCAACTCAAATTTCAATTCTGAACAGAAAATGAAGCTTTTCTATTTATATTTTATAGAAAAAATTGCTTAGTTATACCTGATTTTGGGTCATTTTGCTTAATCATCACCGGATCAATTTCTGGTTGAATTTGTTCAGTTTCGATTGCAAGGTTTGTTTTTGGAGACTTCAGTAATTCCACAGTCGTAGGCTCAGAGGACTTGGCAATTTGGTCAATCACAGAATGAAATGTCTCCTCTTTTTCACAACGGTTCTGGCTGTTTTCTAAAATTGGTTTCTGATTTTCATCCAGAGCACTTTGAGTCATGTTCACAGTTTCTATTTTTTCAACAGTTACACAACTTCGAGAATTGAAGCTATACAGTGATGTATCCAAATAAGCAGTCTTTACTTCAGCACACCGGTTAACAGGCAATTGATCTTCAACCTGAGAAAGTTCATCTCTTGTTGAACCTTTCTGGTTATTTGTTGACAGCAGATGTGGAATCTTAAAACCAGTGTCTTCATTGGTGGATGAAACTGATTCATTAAGAGAGGGTTGTGATTGAGTTGTTATTTTTGTAAAAGAGAAATCCAGATTCTTAACTGGTCGGGTATTGTCTATAGGGCCATTTCTATACACTGTAGTCCGAGCTACATGATCTGGTACCGCAGTTTGCATACTTGGGCTCAGAAGATTGTTTTCAAGCACTTCCAGCTGGCTACTCACCAGAGGAGATACAGAGCTGTCACTTTCAGTACTTCTCAGTACAGACACTATCGTGTAATCTTCAGCACCATTATTTACAGAATTTGGGTCTCCTTGTTTTCCTGTATTAGTCAAGCCTGTTACTGGTAGAGATGATATGTATTGGTGATTGTCAGTCTGTAACAATTGATCTGAATGGTCCATTTCCATAATATGAGGGGAAACGTTAAGAAAGTTACTTGTGGACAATTGTTCAGAAAATGAATTACCAAAGAATGCCGGTTGATTAGGCTGTGGTGGTGTGGATCCATATGACCTTTGAACCTCAGTTTCAGATGATGGCGTTATCAGTAAGTCAACCAAATCCTTGTCTGAGGACAATGTTTCTGCATCAGATCCAAAGTTTATTGTAGATTCTTTTGATTCTGAGAATTCCATCTTTTCTATGATATCAACTGGAACTCTCTGTGTATTTATGTCAGTTTCTTTCTCATGGATCTGTTCTGTTTTATTTGATGTTCCTTTAAGAATGTCATTTTTATCTATTTCCATAGATTCCATAACTGATGATTTATTGTCTTTGAATGATATCAATTCACTAGCCTTGTCTTCATTTTCTGACCTACTGCCACCCAAAACTGCACTTATTGGGTTAACAACTGGAGAGTCCTGTTCAAACCCGAATGAGTTATATCCTGGTTGGTTTCCTGATGGTGATAAAGTGTCTTTAACAACATGTAAAGACCGAAAATCAAATCCTTGGGAAGGCTCACAGTGCATTGGGTCGCACTTTGCCTCAGCTGGTTTAACTCTATTTCTTATGGATGAATAATATGCTGTTAAACTCTCAGGACTTGTTGAATCAGAAAGACTATTTCCATATCCTTTAAAGAGGTCAGAGGCCTTAAGATCAGTTTGAGAATCTGGGCTTAATCTGATAAGACCTTCTGGAGAATTAAACACCATTGATCGTTTCTTACTGACAGTCATGCTTGTACTGGAGCAAGAAGGCGACACATTGTCTACACCATTCTCTGAGTCCTGAAAATTATGTAATGGTTCGACAGTTTCATTAGACAATGACTCACATGAAAATGGCTGAGGTCTCAAAAGTTCTTCTTGTTTTAGATCTGCACTCGGAATAGAAATATGTGTTGAGTCAGCTCCAGACGATGATGCTCTCTGTAATGGTTCTACAGACATACCATTATCATAGGAATTTCCTGTGCCACAAAGAGTCACAGTAGAATTCTGGATTGAGGAAGAAAATGGTATTAAAAATGTATCTGAAGTCAGATAATTCTGTGACTTTAAGTCCTTATTCTCTGGATACCAAACTACACTTTTATCACTATTCACATCAGAATTAGATTGGTGAAGTTCACCAACCTTAGAAAATGGCTCAATAAAAAAATGACCTTTCCCTTCTACTAAAGATAGACCTGGGTCACCAGTTTGACATGGCATATAATTTTCTGCAACAGTACTTAGTACAGGATCACTACTTCTTTTCAGATAAGGATGAGGTTTGTCTGTCAGGTTTGGCAGTTCCAGTGTATTCTTATGGTTGTTAGTATTTCCTTGCACAGATGTTGATGGAACTGCTTCAGTTGGTTTCCTGTTGACATTTGATATATCTTGGGGTTTTATATCTTTTGTACTTTTTACACACTGTTCATATTTACAGCAAAGGATTTCTTTACCACAAGAAGCTGGGTTAAAATCTGTACTAGAGGTAGAGGCTACCAGTCTTGCCAGTTTTGCTGATTTTGTTTGCTTCAGTTGACTTCTTCGTTTCTTGTCCAATAGACCTGGTGGCACTGCATTGCTTGGATTTTTGGTGGATTCAGTAGTTTCGGCGCTGTTACCTTTCTGATTAAATAGTTCCTCTTTTAACATTTGTAAAGAACTTGTAACAGAGGACCTTGGCATGCTTAGAGTCTGATTTTGTTTTGTGGCATCATCAGAGATATTCACGGACTGTTTAAGTCGTTTTATTTTATCTTTGATTATCAGTGATGTCTTTTCTTGATTAATGGATTTAACTTTTTGTTTAAGCAAGGAGAGTCTTGACAGTAGCGGTTGCTGAAACAAATCGCTGAAACCTTCTGTTTGCACTGTTGGTGTATGAAGATCATTTGATTTTGGAACACATGATGCACATGATGCACTTTTCGCTGGGTTCTGTGTGAATTCAGTTTTTATTCCCAAATCATCATCGGATGATTGGTTATCCTGATTCCCAAGAGCGCTTACACTTAATGGGTCTTCTTCACAATTACTCATATGTTTACTACAGTCAGCATGGCCATCAGACAGAGTGTCAGAACATTCAAGGTCATTTTGGGGAAATTCAATTTCACTGCAAATAACTTTATCTACTTTGCACTCTGTTGGGCTTACTTCAAGTCCTGACTTGGCAGAATTGTCAGAGGTTTCCTTTACTGGTTTTAAGTTTACGTCATCACCCCATTCATTCAGTCCAAAAGAGGGTCTTTTGACAAGCTTTGAATGAAGGCTTCTTGCTGCTGAAACAGTTGAGATTTCACAATTACCTGCTACATTATCAGCTTCTAACCCCAACCCTAAAGCTTCGTCTTTACTTGCTGTTGCTTCGCTTTCTTCTGTATTCACAGTTTGGCAAGAAATATCAGGACTAAGCTGGACTTGGAATTCTTTGACAACTCCTTCGACAGCAGACAACACCGTTTCCCAATCTTTAAACTCAACAAGTGTTTTAGAGGGATCAAATGTTATATCATATTCATTATAAGCGCAAGTAACATTAACCAGAAAAATGCTGTGTTTATCACTTTGCTTGGTTGGACTGGACGTAGCATAAGGACTGCTTTTGGAAGCCAATGTGAGTTCAGACACTTTTCGTCGCGATGAGTAGAATTTACGTAACACTTTATTTAACAGTTTATGAATTTTAGTTTTCAGCACAAGTCTACTATTGATGTACACAAACTGTAAATTTTTATTTAAATGACCTTCACTGCTTATAAAACCTTGAACTCTGAAACTTCCCATGGTGCAACAGACCTCTTTTAAATTAGCTGTCGCTCTCACTGCACCAAACAAGTGTCTAAATACTCCGATGGTCGAATTACATTTGCGACTTTGTAAAATTTTATTATTATTTTCATCGTTGCGTAATGAAAGTGATATGCTTGGGTGCATCAATGCTATGCCTTCTAATCTTTGTCTTACTTTTTCCAATTCAAGTCCAGGGTTGATTGTTTTCTTTCGCACAGGCAATTTGTTAAATAGGTCATGGATGGTGACAGTGGTGCCTGCTGAAGGACGGCATGTTTTAGATTCCGTCACAGCATTCTGTTTTCCTCTAGCAAACAGCTTGATATATGTTTTAGAACAATGTTTGATTCTGGACACAATATCGACCAAAGCAGCGATTTCCACAATGCTGGCTAGAGCTTCTCCACGGAATCCAAAATATTCCAAATTGTCCAGGTCTGGCAGCTCATTGCATTTACTTGTAAAGTGCCTGTAAAAAGTCAAACCATCAACTATTTATTGAATTCACTACGGTGAATGATGAGACTAGTTATATTTGACTCGAGTTTGGTATTTTTCACATGTCATTTTAAAGATATATGACATATGCCATTGGCATCATAATATGGAAAAAGTTATATGGAATACCCGAATGGTGATGTCAATAATTCAGAAACATGATGACTTTAACATCATAGCAAACAAGATCTTCTCCTCAACATTAACTAGAGTAACAGTTTAACTTCCAACCTGATTTACCTTTTAAAAGGAAAACATTTTGCTATTAACTTCAGTTTGGGCAGGTGGGAACCGGGTTCTTACCTTGAAGCTAATAAATCCATCTGGTTATATGGGATGCCTGACCCGTTGTCTACAACTTGAATTTTAAAACAGGACAGATCTAAACGCACAGCAATACAGGTAGCTCCAGCATCTAAGGAATTCAACACCAGCTCCTCTGCACACTGAGCAACACTGGTTATTGCCACCCCTGATCTCAGCTGACTGGATACAGTTTCTGGTAGTTGATGAATCATTGTTTCCATTTAATCTTACCGATAATTAAATACTGTTTTAAATTGACCGTTAATTTACCATCATCCTATGACCTCTCTAGAGTCAATTTAAAAAAATGTAGATAAAATTTTTCGAAAGTTGAGGAGAAAATGATGAAGTGTTCAGCCCTTGCCATGTCACGGCATCCATGTGCCTTCTGTTTATTAATCATCTCCCAGTCCATTCTTCACTCTATGGCAAAAAATGTATACAACACTTTAATGAATGCATTTTTAAATAATTTTTTAAGTAAGCATTTATCAAGAAAACAGAATGTATGGATGAGGTCAGAAAACGCCATTTGTGGACTACTTCAATACTTTTATGGAATTGAAGTTGAGACTGTATCATAATGAATACTCAATGGTTGACAATGGTTGAAGGACATGATGAAATGCTCAATTGGTCGCTACGCAAGCGCGTTCGTAGATTTCAGATGTTTGGGCCATGCCCTGAAAGCTCAGGACTCTTCTTATTTGGATGATGCAACTTTGACCTAAAGGAAATCCCCATGCGTAAAGCGGAAGTCTTGGGGACGTGCGTGTGTTGCGGCTGCTTGAGTGGTAAACAAATTGTCCTGCAACCATTGTCAATCCATGAATGCGAGGAGACAATGAAAACGAACAGAACCGATGGTTTAGATTTCAAAACGAGGATGTGTCATATACCCCAGATGAATACAAACTTCTGAGTTTGTTTGCTTTATTTCTTATTATTTCTTGATTTTGAGGAAGTACATGTATTGATGAAGTGAGTCACCACAGTCTTCAGGTATAAAACAGTGTATGGTAGGGATGTTATGAATTAACATTGGCAGGCCTAACAATTACCAGCCAGATACATGATTGATGGATTGATTGGATACTATTGTTGTGAGCTTTAACTGTCCTACATGTAATTTTTAAATTAAGGCCTGGGCTGCAATAAAATGTATATACTGTAAATCACCTCCAATTTCATTCATAATATGGCTACTTTAAAAGTTATTTAAAGGACTAAGATATGGTTCCTGGGAAACAAATTTATGTTTTCTGAGAAATCCTGATGTTTACTAACTGAAAAATGTTTAATCTGTCTCCCAGGAACCATTTCTAAGTCTTAAAAATAACTTTTAAAGTAGCCATATTATGGACGAAATTGGAGGTGATTTAGGGTACATAAAAAGGGTGTAATTTCTTGTGTTCCCTTAGTCCCTTTAATTTCCCCGAGGAACTATAGAGTGTTCCCAGAAATATTAAACATTGAGTAATTCATGTTAAAATGACAGTCAAAATCCCTCCAGCCCCCATGTCTTAAAAGAGTAAACAGAAGAGCTCATTGACAAATCTAATCTCTTTCTTGAGACACTGCCCTCTTTACATACTGCGTCACAAGACTTAGTCAGCTGTCAAGATTTTTCAGCTTTCTTATTGAGCAGTATGATTCAGCAAGAGTGTTAGTCATGTAACGTTACATACAGGGCTAGCCATGCTCAAAATGACAACAAAATGTACAAAGTGGTCATTGTGAGGTATAAATATATCCTCATTAAAAGATTTAAAACAACCAACAAATAATAATTCTGGTGTTAGCCATACAACACCATATTCCAGTAGGCTATGTTAAATGATAGTTTGTGGGCTCAGAAAATAGTTTGTGAGTTATTCTCTGAAGGGTAGTTATTCTCTGTTGTTTTCGCCGTCAGGCTTTATCAAAAACAAAACGTCAGGGCAACTCGGACTAGTTAAATGGTAGCCTTATCAAGTTCCAACCCAGACCTCCACATTAACCATGCTGCTCTCATTTTAAGTTTTTATGGTGGTACCCTTTTGTATTTTGGGAGAGGCAATATTGAAATGACCCTTAGGCTATTAGTGGCTTAAACACCAGATTACATCGTTAATGGTGGATTAGAGATAGACGTTCTTCACCGTGGCGTGACATCATCTAATAGAGGATTAAATTAATAACGCTTGGAGCAGCCGGCCCAAGTGGTCTAGGCTCTGAATCTATAACTCTGACTAGCTCCAGAATACACTGACAGTGACAGGACACTAGTCCGAGTAGATGCGAATACGTATCTTATAAAGTTAAAACTATACAGTATATAGAGATACGACGTACAGCCCTATGAAAACCTCAGAAATAAGGCCTGCCTCTGAATAACATATTAAGACGTATCTGTATGACCTTATTACCGTGGAAGAGTGAGTGTGGTACTGCTGAGAAATTATTGATTTTGAAATGAAATCAATGTTGAGAGGCTGTTTTATGGGTTGGTCTTACTCAAAAGTGTCTAAGGAAGAAAACGAGATGGTTAATGTCAGGTAAAGGCCAACTAGATAAGGCTCATGATATAATAGATGATCAGAGATACAGAACTGTGCATCTAGGTAAGGCCATGCAATTTTTATATATTGCAAGATAAAATGTCGAAGCATGGTATCGTTCTGGGCCCAGTTGCTCAAAGCACTATTAAATTCAATCCTCTATTAGATGACGTCACGCCATGTTGTAGGTCTATCTCTAACACGGTATTAGCGATTTTATCTGGTGTTAGCGGCTAATACTCTTTCGAGCAACTGGCCCCTGACGGAGAGAAATGAATCCAACGTTTTACCTTCCTGACCTCCATTTTGAATTTGAGGGGCCATCTGGTGTTCACCAGCCCTAAGGAAAAAAGAAACTCTGTAAGAACAAACTTAAAATGACTTGATCCAGTATGTAGAAAATGTATGGTTATTTAACAGTAAGAAACGTTCTTAATCAAATATGTTGAAACATGGCTTATCAACTTCAAACACTTTATGCATAAAGGATTGTTTTGTTTTTAAGAAATACATTCAATTTGAAATATATTTAAATTAAGGGTGAAACAGCTTACCTAGTTTCATTAGCTGATTTCATTCCTGCAACGAGAAATAAAGAATAATTGTTATGTTATTTAGATAAATTGAAAACATTAGAACCCATTAACTCCAATCTGTAAAATTATTGCTACGTAATGTCACACATGATATACTCCCAAATAATAAGATAAATTGGTCTACGCATCCGGCTGTCATGTTTTTATATAACCAATACCTATTGATAATATACAAAATGACAACCTGATCGCAGACCAACAGCACAACCATATAATATACAAATATAACTTACTGTGTTTCTTGAACAGCACTATACCAATGACGACAATTATTATGACCACTACAGCAGCTGTTCCTCCGCCAATAGCAGCCCCGGTATCCCCATTACTCGTAGTCTGGTCTGAGTTAAGAGTATCTGGTGTGAAGCGTGAAAATTAGCAACATTAGGTTGAAGACGACCTTACCAGAAATACCAAATAAAAGAAAACAGAAGGCCTGTTTCCTTTGCTATCAACATTCGAGATCATACAACCTGTTATTTTACTATATGTTTGACAGTGTATATGACGTGAAGATGGAGTTTAACAATATTGTATTCCTCTTGTGTATTTGTGTCAATTTAATTCCTTTCAAGAAAGAATGCTGTTGAAAAGTCAACACAGGTCAAACTGGCGAACAGATCATTTATTTTACATAAAGAAATAGTTCCTTATTTGACATGACCACTTAAAACTTGCTCCTTCTTGTGGAGATTTTGAGAACATACACATTACAGAATAGACAACACAAAATCGCTTGCAAAGGTATATCAAACTGACTTCTCAAGTACTCAAATTTGAATACGGCCATCTAAGAATTGCTAGTAGAGAAAATTACAATTATTTTCTATATTGTTAATTTTCTTTATTTTCAATTCGAAAATTATTAATCTTGTTAACATCTTATATATAAATCATTCAGCAATATAGGTAAAAACTGATGTACAGACTTAAATCATCCACATACCCTACAATGGAGTTACCCCTTTCATTTGGATCTGGAGGCGACTCACCTGGCATTCTGGAGACTCGTGTTGTGAAGGGTTGGATTTGAGTTTGGTTTTCAAATACAGCGGCACGTGTAAAAATCTCTGAAAGTAAAGGTGTCCAATACTAAAACATGTAGCCATTGAACATATGTAAAACAGAGTGCTGTGTATATGTTACGTTCGGGAACTATTCGTAATCACAAGATCTATATGTTGGAAGGCAGACTGACTCATGGATCGACCTTTGCTTTTTCTTCGACGTTGAAAGCTATATTCGTGTAAATGTTTGAATTCCTGTTAAGTACATTTTCAACACATGATCGGATGTTTGTTTAATAATGAAAGTCGTTTTACTTGTGGTAGTGTTTTAATCATGTTTGTCGTTCAGCACATTTTGTTAACAGTGGCTCGATGCAGATAAAAAAAAAACGGATAAATACGTGTACTATAATAAGGGTTTTACTTCTTTATTTAATCTCGTTAATCCGATTATATTCTATTAGTGAGATCGATTGATTCATTGATTGGTTGACTGATTCATTGGCGGATTGGTTGATTGTAGATTGATTGATCGATCAATCGATTGATATATTGATTTACTGATTGGCTAATTACTTGACTGATTGAGTTATTGATTGGTGGAGCTTATTGAACTGACATTTGCTATTAAGGATATCAACTGAGAGCATGCATATATAAAATAGATTGCATGGATTCTTTCTTAAATGAAGGATAGAAAGATAAGACAGCGACTTGATTATTACTAGGTATAACACAAGTATTAAAGTAAGTGTTATTATGTTTCAGACACTCAGAAATGGAATATCTGATACGCAACTAATTGTTTGACAACTGTTTTATTTCCATGTATTGTTGTACCAATTCCAAACGAATACCTAGAAAAGCTGATACAGGTCTACTGGCATTCATCAACGCATACGAAATGAGCCGTTGGATACAAGATGTTAGCATGCATTGTATATATAGCAGGTTTAACATTTATTGTATTATACCTATTAACTGGAATAAGAACTAAACGACACGCACCTGGGTTGCTTGTTGGTTTATCTGTCACATACACAAATATAGTTATTTCATTTGACTGTGGTGTTCCGTTGATATCATTAGTAACAGTTACAGTGTAGTCCCCTTCATCAGACTGAGTCACATCCCTCAGTGTCAGTACCGTGACAGTTCCCTCTTTACTGACACTCTGACCTCGGATCATCAGTCCGACAGGACCGGGCTCTTCTCGGTGAGATGTTAACACAGAGCTCTCCATCGATTTCTTCCATACAACCTTCACGTTTGGTGTATAGGAGTAAGTATAAAATGAAATCGATAAGTTCTGAGTCTCTCCTTTTGTCACCTTTAGTTCGCGAGATTTGCTTCCAAATCGGCAGAACCTGCAAATATCAATAACAGTACTAAGCAGTAATATCAAGAACAGGTGTTCAGTATATCAGCTACTAGACTTTGCTCGTCAGTATTTTGGCGTAACTAAGATACTGGGATGCTATTGATAAGATTGTTTTGCATAATTCCTGTTAAAAGGCGCAAGCGGTCCAGGCTTTGAGATCAAAGCGACACGCATGGAGGCCTGATTAGACCACCGTCGCATCTTTGCAGCTTCCTAAAATCATCGGAAGAAGTTTTGAACTTCCAAAGGGACCGTTATGCGGTTTAAAGCTTGTAATGTCTTTTAACTGAGAGAGGATCGTAAATTTATAGGTGAAATATAGGTGAAATGAAGCGATAGTTTCTGTATTATATAATATATCTTAATGACTTTAGTTTATTTTTCCCTTCCCAAATTTCTGTAGAACTGCAATCCTTATCGTGTAAAAAATCCAATATTCACTTCTCCGGAAAATTGTTTTGACGATGTTTGGCATATGCTTTCTTTTTCCTCTATTGGAAACAAAATAAATAATAAATTTGTAAGCTGTTTTTCTTAGACATTGTAACGCTTTCAATTGCATAGTTTTAAACGCAATCAAGAAAACATTCAATCAAATTACTTGGTGGAGTAACAAACACCTGTCCTCTTTGTGGAGGTTTGATTCTATTTGACACCAAACACACATAATACCCCGTGTCCTCATAGGTTAAGGTATCAGGTAGTTTGAGTGTAGCTGGGGATCCAGTTGACTCTGTGCCTAAGGTCTGTAAGAGTTTCCCGTCAAGTCGATGTTCCCACTGACTGAA
>JAQQZZ010079555.1:0-19664 GCA_030265115.1 Mopalia vespertina
CCCAGGCTGTAAACAATATACATGTGACCCAGGCTGTAAACAATATACATGTGACCCAGGCTGTAAACAATATACATGTGACCCAGGCTGTAAACAATATACATATGACCCAGGCTGTAAACAATATACATGTGACCAAGGCTGTTAATAATATACATGTGACCCAGGCTGTAAACAAAATACATGTGACCCAGGCTGTAAACAATATACATGTGACCCAGGCTGTAAACAATATACATGTGAACCAGGCTGTAAACAATATACATGTGACCCAGGCTCAAACACTATACATGTGACCCAGGCTATAAATAACATACATGTGACCAAGGCTTTAAACAATATACATGTGACCCAGGCTCAAACACTATTCATGTGACCCAGGCTGTAAATAACATACATGTGACCCAGGCTGTAAACAACATACATGTGACCCAGGCTATAAACAATATACATGTGACCCAGGCTATAAACAATGTACATGTTGCCCAGGCTGTAAACACTATACATGTGACCCAGGCTGTAAACAATATACCTGTGACCCAGGCTTTAAACAAGATGCATGTGACCCAGGCTCAAACAATATACATGTGACCCAGGCGTAAACAATATACATGTGACGCAGGCTGTAAATAACATACATGTGACCCAGGCTGTAAACAACATACATGTGACCCAGGCTGTTAACACTATACATGTGACCCAGGCTGTAAACAATATACCTGTGACCCAGGCTTTAAACAATATACATGTGACTCAGGCTCAAACAATATACATGTGACCCAGGCTGTAAATAACATACATGTGACCCAGGCTGTAAACAATGTACATGTGACCCAGGCTGTAAACAACATACATGTGACCCAGGCACCGTTTTCTTTTGTCTCAGATGGTGAATGTTCTGTGAATGCCGACCTACTGCAATTGAATGGATGGGAGGGTACGATCCAGTCCCCGGGTTACGACAGCGGTATTTACCCTGTCCATGAAGACTGTACATGGCGAGTGATTCTCAGCAAAGGGAGCAGAATCCGGGTAGTGTTTGACCAGTTCGATCTTGACCCAGGGGCCAGCGAAGTCGGTTCTCAGGGAACTAAATGTCAAGATTATGTGCAGGTAAACGAAGACAGGCTGTCCACTGTTCCTGTCCTCTCTTCCGGTCACTCACTTAGGCTCGTGTTAAAGTTATAACAAGTATTCAGCAGTAGTCAGTTAGCCGGACACCCATGAAAGAAAGTCGACCAAAATATATCCATTAAGCGGGCCTTTTTTTCAATTATAACTTTATCGAAAATTACACTATCTTACTAGTTTACAAATTACTTAAACTGTGACCTGTGACAAACGTAATAGTATGCTTCATCGTTTTAATTAATCGACATCCCTCTACCCGAATGGCTAATTTTTGGAATTTAATATTCAATTCTTGATTTTAATGAGAATATCATGTTATGTTATAGATAACTGATGGTGTTCAGCCCATTGGACAGGAAGTGAGCACATACTGTGGACAGACGATCCCGCCTCCTTTCCTATCACAAACCAATGAAATCACTATAGTATTTGTCTCGGATGGAATTGGCGGCAAAAAAGGATTCAAATTCGACTACTCAGGTATTCGATTCGGCCGAAGATTTTATTTATCATATTATTTTACAACGTATTTCTAATATTGTATTGTCCTATACCTATACTGTCATCTCTTTTTAAACCCTTACATTTCTTTTTAACAAGAAAACCAATCACTTCTGTTTATTCGCAATTATCTGGATCATCGCTAACATAAGTCTGTGCTTACAAAGATACTGTCCGCTTATTTAACAGGAAGCTGTGAGAATATCAACGTCACAGAGTCTGGCTCTGTTGTTGAGAGCCCTAACTACCCGCTTCCTCCCCCAGACACAGCACGTTGTCAATGGTGGATCTCAGTGCCCAACAATATGTCTCCACTCATCACGGTGATTGACTTTCAAACTAACTCTACCAAATGTGACGATGCCATCATAAATGTAAGTAATCTCAATAAACCAAACACTGTGTAGCCTACTAGACTGTCGACTTTGGATATACTTTGTTTACCTTTTCAATCCTCAGGAACGCGCAGTCCAAGTAGTTTTATTTGCGAATCGCCTAGCACACACTGACCTCTTTTTAAATCTGTAAAATTCCTGCCTCTCCACAATCTAAGTCGGTTTTATTATCCGCTCGCTAATAATAGGCTGGTGCACCACTATGGCAAGACGTTTTGTCACTTCTACTTCTACCTTCTAATCTTTTTGACATATGTGAAATTGTTTTCCACATATGTTGAATTCTTTTTTACATATGTGAAATTCTTTTTCACATATGTTGAAATCTTTTTCACCTATGTAAAATAAAGTCATTTATTTTACATATGTGAAAAAGAATTTCACATATGTAAAAAGATTAATTCACATGGATTAGCTTTTATGATAGTAATATCTCAGCAAATAAACTTAACAATTTTTGGCCAGACTGAACAAATTAACAGTAGTTAATAATATTATTTTATGAGGACTGCGTGACAGGGAGGGTAACGCTATTGTGGTGAGTCTTTGCAATATCCAATGTAAGGGTAACGCTATTCTGGTGAGTCCTTGCAATATCCAATGGAAGGGTAACGCTATTGTGGTGAATCCTTGCAATATCCACTGGAAGGGTAACGCTATTGTGGTGAGTCCTTGCAATATCCGATGGAAGGGTAACGCTATTGTGGTGAATCCTTGCAATATCCAATGGAAGGGTAACGCTATTGTGGTGAATCCTTGCAATATTCACACTAAGGAGGGTCTGCGGAGTTGTCTTTTAGGAACATTTCGCAGATGATTGAAGACAATGTGTGCATAAGTAAATGTCCGTTTTGATACCTTTGGTGATATGATTGTTGATGTCCGTTTTGATACCTTTGGTGATAACTTTGTTGATGTCCGTTTTGATACCTTTGGTGATATGTTTGTTGGTGTCCGTTTTGATACCTTTGGTGATAACTTTGTTGATGTCCGTTTTGATAAATTTTGTGTGGTCAGTCTTGATGTCCGCTTTGATACCTTTGGTGATATGTTTGCTAATGTACGTTTTGATACCTTTGATGATATGTTTGTTGATGTCCGTTTTGATACCTTTGGTGTTATGTTCGTTGATGTCCGTTTTGATACCTTTGATGATATGTTTGTTGATGTCCGTTTTGATACCTTTGGTGATATGTTTGTTGATGTCCGTTTTGATACCTTTGGTGATGTCTGTCTTGATGCCCGTTTTGATACATTTGATGATGGGTGTCTTGATGCCCGTTTTCATACCTCTGATGATGTGTTTGTTGATGCCCGTTTTGATACCTCTGATGATGTGTTTGTTGATGTCCGTTTTGATACATTTGATAATGTCTGTCTTGATGTCCGTTTTGATACCTCTGATGATGTCTGTCTTGATGTCCGTTTTGATACCTTTGATGATGTCTGTCTTGATGCCCGTTTTCATACCTCTGACGATGTCTGTCTCGATGCCCGTTTTGATACCTCTGATGATATGTTTGTTGATGCCCGTTTTCATACCTCTGATGATATGTTTGTTGATGTCCGTTTTGATACCTCTGATGATATGTTTGTTGATGTCCGGTTTGATAGCTTTGGTGATAATCTTTGTTGATGACTCAATGAATATATTTTTAATAAATGAAGAGAGAACAATTTGCTTGCCTCCACCGGGATTCGAACCCAGTACTTTGGTAACATCATTGTTGACTACTAATATCTGGGTTAATGACTTGTGAGATATTTGCTGATGACTTTGATGATATCTTGATGGTAACTTTGGTAATATATTTTTGGTATATTTAACCAGATGTATGCTTCATTTGACGACGCTAACTGGGTGTGTAATGATAGAACAACACCTGTCAAGTTCAGCGGCAACAAAATGGTTATTGAATACACCAAAAAGTCGACATCGCCTGCAGCAGTATTCGCTCTCAATGTTACCTTTGTAGGTGAGTTATCATTAATAAATGGACTTTAGACCACAAATGATCTGAGTAAAATAATCATTTGCATCTTTGAAACGGCATCTATCTCTTAGGATCAATATTAAATTACTAACAACTTAACTGTCACTCGTATTACTTGTCGGAACATAATCATGACAATAACACGTCGATAAAGGCCTTATTATCCATTCAAAGTTGACCGTAAAATAGATGTTTCTATTATATATTATATTATAACTGGCCTATCTTTTGGGTTGCAGAAAAATGTAGCCAGGAGAGTTGTGAAAATGGTGGTACATGTGAAGAGGACATGTTGGGAGTGGTTTGTAAATGTGGAGAGAAATTTAGCGGGCAGAGATGTGAACTAAAACAGATGAGTTGTTCGGATAAGCCATGTCAAAACCAGGCTGAATGTATCGAGACCGATGAAGAGATTGTATGTGAATGTACACCGGGTTATGACGGCCCAACTTGTGAATTAAGAATAAATGAGTGTGCACCGAATCCGTGTCTCCAAGGTGGCAGCTGTGTTGATAAGTTGACTG
Source organism: Mopalia vespertina (assembly GCA_030265115.1). Lineage (NCBI taxonomy): Eukaryota > Metazoa > Mollusca > Polyplacophora > Chitonida > Mopaliidae > Mopalia > Mopalia vespertina. The sequence continues at coordinate 4,546 of JAQQZZ010079555.1, forward strand.
ATTACAGCTGTATATGTCCAGAAGGGTATGCTGGAAAAAGCTGTGAGAATCCTACCAGTGAATGCCAAAAAAAACCTTGTAGGAACGGAGGAACATGCCAGGTTTTTAGAAACGGCTTCATATGTTTGTGTCTGGATGGTTTTACAGGCGAGACTTGTCAAGACGTTCTGAGTTCATGTGACCAAACAACCTGTATTCATGGCGTCTGTCAAGGTACTCCAGATGGTTCTATGTGTGAATGTAAAAAAGGGTTTTCTGGTGATCGTTGTGACATGAACATAGACGACTGTCAGGACAATCCATGCAATCAGGGATCGACCTGTATAGACGAAGAAGATGGATTCAGGTGTTTCTGTCCACCTGGATTTACTGGGAACAGGTGTTTTGGTGATATTGCCGAATGTTCACAAAATCCATGTCAAAATAATGGAACCTGCAAGAACCTTGTTCCAGGATTCCAGTGCGAATGTCCTACAGGTTTCCAAGGTGAGCTGTGCCAGAATGATGTCAATGAATGCATCCCAAGTCCTTGCAAAGGTGAAGCGAAATGTATCGACATGCCGGGAGGTTTTCAGTGCAATTGTCCTCCAGGATTTACGGGGAAAACATGCGACACTGATGTAAACCCGTGCTCTAGCAACCCTTGTCAAAATGGAGCCCCGTGTGTCGCCACTACGTCCACCGTAGGACCAGCTTATGTTTGTGAATGCCCACTGGGTTATCAAGGGGAGAAATGTGAAATGGAAATAAACGAATGCTTACCAGACCCATGTAGTAATGGTGGCGTTTGTAAAGATATTGTCAACGATTTTATTTGTCAGTGCCCCCGGGGTTACCGGGGTAAAATCTGTGATATACCATCAGCTACCTGCCAGTCTCGACCTTGTCAAAATGATGCGAGATGTGTTGATAATGGTCGTGGTTATGATTGTGATTGTAAGCCTGGGTTTACTGGACAGTTGTGCGATTCTAAGATTGACGAGTGTACCGAAAACCCGTGTCTGAACAACGGGTCCTGTTCAAATAAAAACGGAGTTATTGCATGTATGTGTCGAGATGGTTTTGAAGGACTTACTTGTGAGAAAAACATAGATGAATGTAATGTTAACCCATGTAAACATGGTGGAAAGTGTGTGGATCTTATTAATGACTTTAGATGTGAATGTGATAGAAACTTCATCGGGAAACGTTGTGAGGAATTCCTATACAAAGGTAATTACCCTATTTATAATAATCTACATACTTCCTTTGTGTCGATAATGTTAACCTTTTTTCATTTTAATTTGAGTTCTCAATGAGAATGGTAAAGATTTTATGTAGGCCTTACGAATATATAGCGGTGTTTTTGTTATCAAGCTGCTCAACCCGTTGCAATGTGGGAATCAACAACAATATCTAGTCGATTTCCATCTTGGCTTTGCTAATCCCTAAATCGGAATTGCATTTGGGTTGATAAATAGTCCAAAACACCCAAATATCTCGACTGCAGGTAACATGATAGAGCGAGTCTGTAATTAAAATGGCGACCCCCAGGTTAAAGAGGATTGGCATGTACTCATTAGGTCAAACAGAGGGAATGCAAATCTTTCTAGAAAGAATGGACAATGGTGAGATCGTGTTAGAACAATCCGGAGAGTGATTACTGGTTAAATGTGAAAGGCAAACTGAAGCCAAGTCCATGGGATGGGTAAATGCTAATAAATTGATACAGAGGACGTTTGTGTTTGGTTGCCTGTTACTATTGATTTGACGAGTTGACAGTGTTAAGGGTTGTGTGATGTTAACGTACTGACTCAGGGCGTTAACCGTGAACTTTGACGCGGCTACCTGCTTGAGGTAACAACAACATCAAGGAAGTTTACATGTGCCCTTAACTGACCGTTTCTAGAGACGTATTCATGTGGATTTATTTTAATTAAGTAAAGTCAAGTGTTAAGTGGACAAACATCTACACAGCCATACATTTCTAAACCATCATTAGGTGGGAAAACAAAGCCCCTGGCCGGCTAAAGCTCAGCATAGTTCTTCTGCACGGAGCATGACGCATTGTCTGAATGGGGTTGTCTTACAAAGATCTCTAAGCAAATGCATCAGTTTTAAATACATTTTAATCCTTGGGTAGCAATTATGGATTAATTTTAATTACAGAAAATGATAATTTAGTCGTCTCAAAACGTTCAAACCCTATTAGTTGAAGCTGATGTCCCTGTGTTTGAATTATGCATCAAAAAGTGCTATTTTCTTCAACGCCAGCCGTTATTCAATTTAAAACAGGTTTGGTTTCTACTTTTACTCAATAAATTCAATATTTTATGAGTAGTCTTATAGGGTGTGAAATGGGCATGTTATTTGGTGTGAATATCTTATCTGCAGCATCTGACGTATTACCTTCAGATAAATATCTTTCCATGGCTTTGCTTTTCACTGATTAAGAATTGTTTCTTTAAATAAAATAAATATATAAAACTTTGGCTTTCTTAGATTCTCCACATTGTGGTGATGACGAAGATGAAAATTTGATCACGTGGTTTAGCACAAAGACCGGAAGCGAATCTCAGCGTCCTTGTCCTCCTGGAATCAAAGGTAAACATTATAGTTAACTATGTTTTTAAATTAAATTTTCCCTCTGACCAGGAGAGTACTGTCCACAAATATCGAATTTAACGTATATGGCCACTTTCTAAACGATATAAATCATTTAGTTTATGTTTTAACAATTGTCAATGAGTTGTAAATTTGAAGAAAAAAACAATGTTTTTCTTTTGAAGGGTTTGCCACAAGATATTGCCTAAAAGACATACAATCGGGAACAGGTGGCGTTTGGAAAGACCCTGATTTACGTCATTGCGTTAGTCCGCTGTTAATAGCTATCTCCAGGGATGTAAGTTCCTTTAGACATCTAATATATTTGTATTTTTAAGGACAGTTAGAATTATTCCAAGGATATCCGAGACATGTTGCACGACTCAAGAACAATCTTTATGATGTTATACGATCAAATATATTTTTGGATTGTGGCTTTCCATAAATCCTTGCGACAAGAAATGTACTGGTTGGTGGCGATAAACACTTTCTGAAATGATTGACAACCTTCACTCCGTTCCATATGATCGTGGCAGTAATATATAATTAAAATACACAATGTCATGCTTATTCTGTAGTTATAAAGTAGTCAAAAATAAGTACAAACTTGTTTCTCTTACCAATGTTTATTACATTTTTTCAGGCCCAAAATCTGCTCACGTCCAGTGATGTTAGTGATCGCCAAATTGTTGCGTTTACAGTCAAGATTACGAACGCGACTAATCTCCAGCACGGATCTCAATTATATCCTGGGGATCTCATAACGGCGGCCGAAACACTGGCTATTATTGCGGTTGTCATGGAGAAAACGACAGTTAGCGGGCAAGGATTGCGTCTTATAGCACAGGTACATAGTTTCCTCACATTAAGCTTGGATGGTTTTACATTGTAATAAATATGAATTTACACAGTGGTTTCAAACCTCCATTATCGTTTAACCATTTTAAGATATGTGTTTATGGTTTTCAGAGTTATGCCGATGCCGTTGCTAACATCATTGACCCGGGAACAATTCACATCTGGAAAAAGGTCAAGGACGTTGTAAGTAAAAAACATAATCCAATGCCGTTGAATTACTTGTTTATTTTAGTTTAAATTCAGTATAATGGAATTCTAAAACTGTGTGTTACCAAGATATTAACATCCGATGAGTCACGGTGTCCTATAAACGAAACAAGTCATATTGAAACTCTTCATATATCACAACAATCAACATTTTTCCCTCACAATCTGTTTAAATTTTCAAAATTTCAGACTTTTGTTGAGGAAAAGTTGACAGACGTAATAGATGCGACAGAGTTGTTAGCTGAAAACATGGCATCAAAGCTAGCACTTTCTTATAAAAGACGAAAACGAGGTTTATATGACACACTAGAAGACTCCAGCATTTCCGTGTTAAAGAAAAACATGGGTATTTATTTTATTGATAAACAAAGGCTGGAATGTAAATCAGACATATTTATTTGATTAAATAAATATTATCACTGCTTTATTTCTCTTTGTGACAAAAACTGTTTCGCTTATTTACATATTTGTCCAGCTAAATTTACACAAAAAGCTCTGTGCCTTTCATAGAAATGTCTTCATGTATTGACGTCTTAATTATCTCTATCTCACCCCTTTTCCGGAAAGATTTTACTTCAGTTTTTTTACAGCTAAATTTTTTTTCATCCTCAAAAAACGACAAAAGACCTGTATATTTTCTAATGAAAGAAGAATATTATCATTTCATACTAGATTTCTCTATGCGCTTTGTTGATTTACTATAACTTCTGACAATATGGCATCGTGGCCATCTATTCTCTTTTTTAAATTTTCGTAGTATATGTTGTATTCTACGGAGCCGTTAAAGGACATGGAAAAATTTAATTTAGCCACAATTAAGTCGTTACAACGACTCAATCTACCAATCAAAATACATCAGTTTCCCGCAATTTTAAGGATCCAAATTGGTGTGCTGAGAGAAGTAGTAAGATTTTATCGTTAGCGTCAGTTGAGAGAGGTCCTGTCAGGTCGTGCGTTCATTCCTCTGGCGCCCTCTGGCTAAGGGCAGTGTGTTTGAAGAGTAGCAATGCTGTCTATACTTAAGCACGGCGTAAAACACCAATCAATCAATCAATCAATCAATCCCCTGGCCAGTTGAATGTAAATTAGTCTTTATATATATCAAAAGGTTTGAGCAGCAAAATGGCAGAAAAATAATGCATTTTGATTGGTGGATTAAATCGTTATAACAAGATAATAAGTCGTTTTAACGAGATAATAAGTCCGTTATAACGAGATAATAAGTCGTTATTAAGTCGTTATTACGAGTTATTAAGTCGTTATAGCGAGTTTCTAAGTTTTTACTAACGAGTTAATGGGGACAAAAACAAATTTACCATGTCCCTTTTACGGTTCCGTAGCATTCTATTGTTCCAACTGGCAATTGTGTTATTAACTACATATTTATTATCTTCACCAGGCTAGATTCGTTTCTGATTTTTTTTTTTCAGAGTTTCAGATAAAAATGGCCACTGGACATAATTTGGAAAGTTTGTTAGTCTATCATGGTCAATCCATGTCCAGTTGTATATCTCTACCAGCGTCTACCCTGGCAATTGCCAGAACGCAGGGTGAAGGTTAGTAACAAATACTTGCACCTTTTACTCTAACGAAGCAAATATCATAGCACTTTAATTAAAACAAAGCTGTTTTTGTTTCGATATTTTTTTATTTTATTAACACTGAAACTTTGTGCTGGGTAAACTTTATAAATACTTTATACCTAAAGTCGATGTTTCTGGTTTGTTTATTACCTGACTCCCAGTTACCTGATCAACATTAATGACCTAGTTTATCCCATTCGCTGCCTACCGTAAACAGGTTCGATTCTAAGCGATGCTAATTTCAGTTGAAATAAATCGACTTACACGAAAGCTGCAAAGTTAGATTCAAACAATGATTTTCTTTAAATGACCCATTTCAGGCTCATTCGGTGTTTATAACGGGAAGTTCTCCTCTGTGAGCAGCCTTTTAACACCACACCTAGATTATGTCAACAGGTATGTCACGTGCTTCTATTGTTTAAACATGGATTTTCCATCTTTTAACTTGTTGTATTCATCGTTCACTACGTTAGTAAAAATATTAAAGATCATTCAGGTGAAAATCAACACTTTGGAGTTCTATTAAAATCGTTTATAGTCAAAATAAGAAACGTACATGTTTAAACTTGGATTAGTATAGATACTATATACCAGGTTTAAAATACCAAAATATACATTCGGGTAGTTTAAACCCACCATAAGAAATAAAGCTTATAATAAATATCGGACCATGTTCAATAGCCGTGTATAAATTCTCAGGGCCCGTGGGTCCGTGGTTATCAAGTCGGACTACTCATACGCTTTCGATATAGCAGAGCTTGCTTTGTGGACCTCAGGCAGATGTCTCATCATGTGGTTCAGGCAATCGCAGGGGTGGTTTATACGAGGTTTTCTCCCGATTTAACACCGTCTATGAAGGCAGAGCAAGAAGTGATCAATCCACCGTCATATAAGTTGACTACTCTGGAGTACGACGTTTAACCCCAATTAAACAAACAAACATAGCTTTATAAGACACACCAATGGTATATTAAAACGATATTATCGAACTACAGTATTCTACAATAGACATATACCCTTGCCAAACGATTTGTTTCTGGTTTGTTTTCCCAGGACTGCGAACTGTACAGAAACGGGTGTTATAAACTCTGATGTTATAGCTGCAAAGGTTCTAGGTGTCCCGGATGTAAACTTCAATTACCTTAATGACCCAGTGGTAATCACGTTTCAGTTGAAGGTGAGTGTTTTTTCAATCTCATCCCAATGCACTCCTCTACTGTATTCTGCATTGTTTATTTGTCTCATGGACACTTTGGGTGAAGGCAGATATACAATTCTACCCATCTGACATACATACAAGTTAGCGAATTAACTGCGTAAAATGTAACATGTACGTGTAGCTCGTTAAGAAGATAGTTGTTTTTGCATTTCACCGAATTGTTGGCATTATTTCACCGAATTATTGGCATTAATGTCATTTATTTGATTAAATATTCAAAAAATTTGTTGTGAGCTCACCAACTTGGAAAACAAATCACCGAAAACTTCAAACTTCAAGGGTATTGATCTTGAAATTTATCTATTTAAAATCTGATCACTATCACAGTTTTTTTTTAATCACAAATACTTTTTCTTTCCACAGAATCCGTCTTTGTTGAGCACATTTTCTCCATTGTGCTCATTCTTAAACGCATCTAACAGGTCAGTTCATTGTGACTAGCTTTGTTTCATTTGGAATTGTTGATGATGTCTAGTACAAAGATACTCATCACATTTTACATCAATACCTAATAGAGTATCGAACCTGGGAGTTTTGAACTCTCATTCCAGCTTCTCGCGATATCTGTAATACCTAATATAGTATCGAACCTGGAAGTTTTGAACTCTCATTCCAGCTTCTCGCGATATCTGTAATTTAACTAGTATTTAATGTATTCAGACATATGATAAAAAAGCGGTCCTGTATTAAACAATACACCAAACCAACGATCAATGAAAATGTGTTTTACTTTAAGAAATCCGGAGTGTAATTGATATTTTCTCGCTGCAGACTTCCGGCAGAGAGATGGTCACGGGCAGGATGTGAAATGTTTTACCAAAATGCAACCCACGTTATCTGCCATTGTTACCATCTGACTAACTTCGCTGTTTTGATGGATGTCTATGGAACAACAGTAAGTCACGTGGGCAATCTACTCAATCTATTTAAGGTAATGTTGTTCACAAAATAGCAGTAAGTCACGTGGGCAATCTACTCAATCTATTTAAGGTAATGTTGTTCACAGAATAACAGTAAGTCACTTGGGAAATCTACTCAATTTATTTAAGGTAATGTTGTTCACAGAATAACAGTAAGTCATGTGGGCAATCTACTCAATCTATTTAAGGTAATGTTGTTCACAAAATAGCAGTAAGTCATGTGGGCAATCTACTCAATCTATTTAAGGTAATGCTGTTCACAAAATAGCAGTAAGTCACGTGGGCAATCTACTCAATTTATTTAAGGTAATGTTGTTCACAGAATAACAGTAAGTCACGTGGGCAATCTACTCAATCTATTTACGGTAATGTTGTTCACAAAATAGCAGTAAGTCACGTGGGCAATCTACTCAATTTATTTAAGGTAATGTTGTTCACAAAATAACAGTAAGTCACTTGGGCAATCTACTCAATTTATTTAAGGTAATGTTGTTCACAGAATAGCAGTAAGTCACGTGGGCAATCTACTCAATCTATTTAAGGTAATGTTGTTCTCAAAATAGCAGTAAGTCACGTGGGCAATCTACTCAATTTATTTAAGGAAATGCTGTTCACAAAATGCTACGTCTCCTGCATTTCGATTATGATTGATACGACACTCGACACGGTTGACTTTTTTGTGACTTCATAATGTTAAGGTATCTTGCACGGTCGCTGTTTTTTAAATGTATATATTATGTTAGTAATTTAAATTTAAGATTGCAAAACACCCCTGTTCTTTTAAGTTCTTTTAAACCTGGGGGGGAATATTGCTATTTGATTGCTTCTCTTTATTTGTTTTGCAACTTGTGCCAATGTAAACCCCATGTTAATATTTATTTGACCGATTTCCTCTCCAGAAATAACTTGTCGATTTCGATTGGATCAAACTAATAGGACATTTCCGGTCATTATTTAGCTGAATGTTATTGGCTGTGTTTTGATACAGTTCTGTATTGTCATTCAAAATATATAGCCAAGTTAATTTCCCTTAATATAAAATAAACTGACAGATTTCTCTTACAGTTTAACATTTGTTCCATATAAGGATGCGACTTGTACGCGAAACTGTTATGACGGTCGCCTTTTTTGTTTCTAAATATCACTGCAAAGTAGATTGTGAGTTGACGGGGAAGAAGAATGACTTTTCTTACAAAGTCTAGTCATCAATGGTGTTTTTACCATCAACATTTCATCGGAAAGAGGAATAAAATCTGTTTTCTGTAGCTGTTTCTCTCTATGTTGTAGGGACGTCTGGATGTCATCCATCAAAAGGCTTTATCCTTTATATCTTACATCGGAGGAACATTGTCTATTCTGGGGTGTATTCTGGCAATCGCTGTCTTTGAATATTTCAGGTACGTGTTGAAAATAACAGGATAACATAGCATTCGCGAAGCTTCGCCTTATTTCTGTTCTGTGCTGGACAATATTTATGTGATTGTGACGATGATCTATATTTATGTGATTGTGACGATGATCCATATTTATGTGATTGTGACGATGATATATATTTATGTGATTGTGACGATGATCCATATGTATGTGATTGTGACGATGATCCATATTTATGTGATTGTGACGATGATCCATATTCATGTCATTGTGACGATGATCCATATTTATGTCATTGTGACGATGATCCATATGTATGTGATTGTGACTACGATCCATATTGATGTGATTGTGACGATGATCCCTATTTATGTGATTGTGGCGATGATCTATATGTATGTGACGATGATCCATATATTTGAGATTGTGACGATGATCCATATTTATCTCCCATCTTTTTGCCAGTCAGATGATTGTCTAATATGTTCTCAAAAGCTGTTTTTCTTTGGGAATTCAACATTCAAATCACTTTTTTTTCTCAAATAAGTCCATTAATTTTATAAGAGCACAAATAAGACTGACACCATCATTCTCAATAAAATTATTTTATCTACAGGTTAAAAAGTGACCGGGTTCGAATCCACGAACAGCTGGCTATTTCCATCATTCTCGTGCAGTTTATTTTCCTGGTAGGAATTGACAGAAAGGAAAACCCGGTTAGTATCATCAACACGCTCAAAAACAATGTAGCGGTGTTTATACCTTTGTAAAATGCTTGTAACGTTTCACAATTTACCACAAAGCTGTTGACGTCTGAACACAGACATACATTCATTATGATTCATTTACACGAATAAACATATCTTGTAACAAAGAGAGACATCGCCAGTTCTGACGTTATTTGTTAAACAAGTATAAAATATTCTGTGCCAGATCTCTTACTTAGTTTGTAAACCTAGTATGAAACCTAGGTGAAATACTGAAATGTTAATATGTTTTGTCCATGTGCTCAGGCTGTGTCTTTGGCTATATCTGCTTCTCTCGAAAACCCATTTGGTTATTTTGAATATAATTACAGCACATGTGCAAAGTGTTCGCAGTGCTGCTACACTACTCCTTACTCTCCATGTTCTGTTGGATGTTAGTGGAGGGAATACAGCTCTATGTTATTCTAGTAAAAGTCTTCAAGAAGGGTAGTCATCTGAAGAAATACATGCTGCTAGGCTGGGGTAAGTATTTTATCCGCCAAATCTAATGGGTTTTGTCAAAAAAGGCAGGCCCGAAGTCGTGAATCAGTGGTAGCTGTAGAATACTGGACCACTTTCGGGATACGGCTTATAGGATCGTTAGGCAGTCACACGAGTCGCTCCGCCAATCTCTCTCGATTTCGTACCGTATTTAACTAAGGTTAAGTGATAATACCCTTGAGTACAACGTTAAACGGTAATCAAACAAACAAACAACCAAAGGGACGCAATGAGTTGGGGTTTATTTCTATTGATTATTTGATGTTGTCCGATCTGATTAATCAGCGTAACTTATGCAGGTCACCTCAAACTGTTCACCCTGATAATGACTTCCAAACATCAAAACTGTTTCTGTCCTAATGCTTTCGTGTTTGTCTGACCAGGTACTCCCCTGGTGATAGTGGCTGTGTCTGTTGGAGTCTTCTATGATGATTACGGACAAGGTGAAATGTAAGTTTATGGCCCGGTTATTGTACAGTTGGCTTCTGATAAATGAATTTAAAAAAAATATTTCAAATATTTAATCGAACGCCAAACAGATGTATTTATTTACAAATAAATTAATTTGAGGTTTATCCAAACTATTATGTGATATAAGAGTTACCCCCCTTAGCCACAAAGACTGCACTTTATCTTCCAATGTGTAGCAATTGCATGGCCTTACTCTGACTTAAACAATCTTGTTTTCTTCCTTGAACAATATCGGGGTATGTGGCTTCCTCCACCTATGACTCGCGATGGGAGTTATTTCGCTACTTTTGTCTAGAGGGAGTGTTTCTTCCTCCAGCAGTGACTCGCGGGGTGTGTGGTTTCCTCCAGTGGTTACTTGTGGGGTATGTGGTTTCTTCTACCAGTTAATCGCGGGGTGTGAGAGTTCCTCCTCCAGTGACTCACGGGGTGTGTGATTCCCTCCAATAGTAACTCGCGGGGTGTGTGGTTTCTTCCAGCAGTGACTGTGTAGTTGTCTGACCTCCGCGATTAGCAAAGCGCCGACGTCACAGAAGTTGAATAATATTAAGTACAACTTAAATCAATACATTAATAAACGTATTATTCCAATTAGCGGTGACGAAAAGCTGAAAACGACTGTATTTACGTGAAAACACGCCAGAATATTTAATAAGTAATGAGATATTGAATAGAAAAACTTGTAATTTAGTTTAATAATTCTGTTCTTTTTAACTTTTTTTCCAGGTGTTGGATGACTAATTTTATGCTACTAGTTTTATTCGTACCTATCGCTACCGTTGTTATTCTGGTAAGTGCACCAAATAAAACTCTATAGTAATAATATAAAACTCTACAACAATAATATAAAACTCTACAACAATGATATAAAACTTAACAACAATAATATAAAACTCTACAACAATAATATAAAACTTAACAACAATAATATAAAACTATATAAACCATATAAAACTTTACAATAAACATATAACACCCAAACATGGGATTAGATTAGACAATAAATGATGTTTATAACTGATACACTATCGTCTCTCTGGCAAAAGAAGAGTAGTTTGCAAATTTAGGAATGTTCCATTGCAAATATAGTTGTTGACCTTACCCTGCTGCATGGTTTTATTTTGTTCACAGTTAAATGTATTTGTGCTAGTGGTGGTAGTTCGTGTTATGATGAAGTCGTTCGCAGTGTCTGGGAAAACAAACAGTGAAGAGGCTTCGAGCATAAGGTATCTGTACAATCTAAGATGACTTTTAATGGTTTTATTGACTGATGGGAAATATCACTCTCACCCAATTAAAATTAGAATAGGCTTGTGATTATAGTCAAATACGGATCCTTTATTCAACACTGATCGACAATAGATTTGAATTGTTGATAATAATCACCCATTTAAAACGGACAGTTTTTACAGTACTGTCTTAAACTGTCCGTTTGTTTATCACCATGTACATTACACCAAATTCTGGAGCTCATGAAAATTTCCAGAAACAAAAAACTGTTCAGCGTGAAGCAAAGCTAGCACCAGTAATATGACAATGTTTCAGGTATGGTTTAGACAACCTTCTGTTTTATTTTTACTAGAATCACACTGAAGGCGGCGGCTGTACTGTTACCATTACTGGGCCTCACGTGGAGTTTTTGCTTCCTGTCATTCGACACTGGAGCTACTCTGTTGTTCACATACCTTTTTACACTATGTAACTGCCTTCAGGTACGTCAATTATTAATTATATAAACTCGAAATGATAGTTTTGTATGTAGAAGTTTTTTTAATCACACATAATACGCACGGTTTTACCCAGATAAAAATTCTTGTCCGTTCTTCCGTGAGCCTCTGTAGCTTACATTGAACTGAGTACTGACATTATTAGTCACTGACTGAGCTCAAATCCCAGTGAAGGCAAGCTTGTGTTGATTGGCATATCCACATTAACAGTATACAATGTTCATGTACTGACGCAATAAAAGATGCAGTGGGGACCCATTTTAACCAAGACAGTCTCATTTGCTTCAAACTAGTTTATGTCGGTTGTGGAGAGCTGATTTCAGTTCTCATTCTGTCTCTCTCCTGGTTGGTTGAGTTTTCACAATATCGGTTAATTCAAACTGGTAATTCTTAAAATAGTGATATGCATTACAATTGATACCATAGATTGTAATAACTTTTTTTTATTTTATTTAAGGGTGTTTTATTTTTCGTATTCCACTGTCTGCTGAATATTGATGTAAGTATAGCCTTTTTGTTTTTTTTAATAATATTAGTTTCTATTGACACAATATCTACTAGTCATTGCAAATAGTTCTATTATTGTATTTGATTAGTATCCCACGCCATTTCTTCACATTTAAGTCAAGCAACAAAGTAAGTAGTGATATGCTGCTAGACGACATTAACCGCACTAACAAAAGACTACATTCGAACAAATCAAGCTACAAAATGTTTAGTGAATTTTTGTTTGCACCTGTTTATCCCACAGGTGAGAAAAGCGTATGAACGACGTTACAAGCGTCAAAAACAGACGTCTGTTAACGCCTTGAATGGTGAGCGAGGTGGCGTGACCAGACGGAAGAGCTCACTGATCAACACTGATATCGACCCATTCATGGATACCGGACCATTCAATGGGTCATCATTATCCTATAGAAGCTCTACAAAATCAGTAAGCATTAGACGGTTACAGTGTTATCAAAACGCCCTTAGATATTTACCCATTATTAATTCAATATTTTGCTGTCTTCATCGGGATGATAAAATGTTTCCATCATGATACGATCCTAATATCATCTATATTTCATTTTCAGCGATTACAATAAAAACAATTGTTTTCATGACGATCTTAAAATTAAAAGATTCCATGGGCTTTTTCCTTGGCGGATTAATCCAAAACATTTGTTTTCAAAAGATCGATTTAAATATGTTTGTGAATATGTTGTTGAATTGTCTTGCAGGATGATACAGAATTCTCAGAGTTGAGTTATTACAGCAAACAATCTTTATCAGGAAACACAAGGAATCAAATAAACAATCTATCATCGAGTGTCCTTGATTCTAACCCCTTCAGACACCCCTCCATTACAGCAGAAAGTAACCTGTCTAATCTGTCACGACCAACGTGACACAATCTGTAACCGGACTTATTGGCTGCCTGCCATAAGGTGTGACGTAACCTTTGTAAAACCTTTTAAAAACCTTCAAGACAATTTCTAGACTATGGTCAATGGTCTCTAAGAGTTACACCAGCCTTAGCACTAACGTGATAAAACAAATCCCAAGCGTTAGTATCGTTGTCACCATGGTGATAACATGTTATGGTGAATCACAGGGGTAGGCAAACGCATCATGAAAGTGGTAACATATGTGAAGATTCAAAGGGGTAACCAGTTTCATCATCAAAATGGTAACATATGTGACGACTCAAAGGGGTAACCAGTTTCATCATCAAAATGGTAACATATGTGACGACTTAAAGGGGTAACCAGTTTCATCATCAAAGTGATAACATATGTGAAGACTCAAAAGGGTAACCAGTTTCATCATCAAAATAGTAACGTGTATGAGGAGTCAAAGGCGCAAACAGTTTCATCATTATCTTCTAGCAGGATTGTCAGTGTGTAAGCTGAGATCCCGGATTGTCAGTGTGGGAGCTGAGGTCCCGGATTGTCAGTGTGCGAATTGAGGTCCCGGATTGTCAGTGTGTCAGCTGCGGCCCCGGATTGTCAGTGTGCGAGCTGAGGTCCCGGATTGTCAGTGTGTGAGCTGAGGTCCCGGATTGTCAGTGTGCAAGCTGCGGTCCCGGATTGTCAGTGTGCGAGCTAAGGTCCCGGATTGTCAGTGTGCGAATTGAGGTCCCGGATTGTCAGTGTGTCAGCTGCGGTCCCGGATTTTCAGTGTGTAGTGACGAGGTCCCGGATTGTCAGTGTGTGAACTGAGGTCGACTGAATAAGCAGTTGATGATAATTGCGGTGATAGGTTACAGTCAATTTTGGTGATTGTATTACTCAGCAAAGCAAAATAATTGACTATCAAATGTAAATAAATCATTCTCGTGTGTACATATTCAAACTGCGTGTCACCTCAGGGCTGTCTTGTAAAATATATCAGTTAAGTATGTAATCTTCATATCGCTGCTTACCGAAAAGCTCAGTAGATTGTGCCAAATTCATCTTAACTCATAGGTGTATAGCGACTCTTTGACCTATAGTTTGTTTGTAATAATATCCCCATGTAAGTGGATACGGTCATGCTTATGTTTACCTCCATCTCTGTCCCAATTAGTGATCACACCAAAAGTTGATAAGGGCCCACCAGTCTTTGTATATATAGGAAACCAATAATTTGCCGCTCTATAATAGTATTAGAGTTTTTGATAATGTGGCCTTGTGTATATATATAATTTTTACGAAATTGTACCAATTGATGGAGTAGTTCTAGTCAGAGAGAATGTAGTGCTTAAAATGGACGACAAGTAAAGTAGGATGATCAATTAAGTGTTGGATTTGATTAGGTGTAACAGGATAAATGTTCGATTTGATTAGGTGTAACAGGATAAATGTTCGATTTGGTTAGGTGTAACAGGATAAATGTTCGATTTGGTTAGGTGTAACAGGATAAGTGTTCGATTTGGTTAGGTGTAACAGGATAAGTGTTCGATTTGGTTA